>CAUYPK010134442.1:0-43052 GCA_963574355.1 Loris lydekkerianus
CCCCACCCTGCCCTTCACCTCCCCACCCTGCCCTGCACTTTCCCACCCTGCCCTGCACCTCCACACCCTGCCCTGCACCTCACCACCCTGCCCTGCACCTCCCCACCCTACCCTGCATCTCACCACTGTGTGGGGCTGTAAGCAGGAAGCAGGGGTGAGGGACAAGAGGAGAAAGGCTGGGGGAAGGGCAAGGCAGTGTAGGATGCCCAGCACAGCTCTGCCACTACATTCAACGGGTGCCTTGATCTTGGGGCCCATCCTTTTTGAAAAGCCATGATATGTCATGTCTGTAATCCCAGCACTTTGAGGGGCCGAGCCAAGAGGATCCCTTGAGGCCTAAACAACAGAATGAGACCCTGTCTCTACAAAAAACCAGAAGATTTAACTGGGCATGGTGGCATGTATCTGTAGTCTCAGCTACTTGGGAGGCTGGGGCAGGAGGATCACTGGAGGAAGAGTTTGAGTTGCTGTGAGCCAGGGCACTCTAGCCCAGATAATAAAGTGAGACCCTGTCTCAAAAAACGAAATAAACAAACAAAACCCACAGCCATGATATAAACTGTGCCTAGGATGGGGACAAAGGGTGAAGAATTTCCTTATCAATTCTCACCTTCCACTGGCTGAAATTCTCCCCAAGGGCCTTGCTGCCTCTGCACTTCCAGGCTGCAGGTGTATGAGGCTGGGTAGGGGTCCATCCATGCCTCGGTGCCAGATGCAAAGCCTCGGGTAAGAGACAACAGGGGAACGTTGTGCAGAGAGGGGGAGGCCTGGTGAAGGCATCTGACCCACCTACCATCAGCCTCTCTCCGCTGTTTCCTTGTGAAAACAGGGATGACAAAGTTGTCTGCAGCTGTTATTAAACCTGTAACTCCATGGTTATGAACCAGACATGGATAAATTAAGTTGGATGAACTTAATACTAACCACCTCACCCACATAATTGTGTTCACATATATCTTAGTATCCTCGAGGGTCAGGCTTGAGAGGACTGATCTTCTAACTGATCAGGTAACCACTTGAAACACTGAAAAACTGAGATGTTATAAAACCTCCTTCTTTTGAACTTGAATTTTTAATGATGAATTGCCTACCATTAAGAATTGAAACACCCACAAAAAGAATTTAAACACATAGTCTCTATGCAAAGGATGTAGTTTTACTACCATGTACTAGGAGTGGTCTTTATAGATTATTAGTCCCAACAAATATTTGCCAGAAAGAACGGCTTAAAAAGCTTAATGAAAAGTCATCTTCTTTGGCATATGTTTTTCATATTCAATCAGCTTTCATCTATAATTCCATGTGGCAGATGCACTTAGTCCCCCACCCCGTCTTCTCTGTTAGCACAATCCTGATTTTGTTTCTGTAGCACCCTGTCCTCCAGCAGCTCAGTGCTAGGTCCTAAGTGTTGTAAATCTGTCCTGGTCCTGTCAGTCATCTTGCTGGTTAGTGCCTTTGGGCGCAGACAGACACCTGACACCATCAGGGGGCTGAGACGTGAAGCCAGTTGAGGGGCCTTGGGAAAGATTATACCTGACCTAAGGTAAGTAAGAATGAGGAATGACCTTACCAACATCGCTGGATGTTGTCGAGTGACAAAGGGATGGTTGGAGTTTCTGCAGCTGTCTTGTGACTGGAAGGCGAGCCAGCCTTCAGGTCTGGCAGACAGCTGGAAAGATGCTGGATTCTTGAGAATGTCTTTCAGCCACTCAACTAACCAAACCTGGAGATGTCCAAGCTATGCTTTTGTTATTTAGGGATAATAAGTCCTTTCTTGCTTGGTCTAGTTGAGTCTTTGTTACTTGCAGTTGAAAGCAATTTGATATAGAGGGTCATGTTGAGTGCTTTACGTGGGCATACAATATACAGCTAATTTATATTGAAGAGCTCACCAGCAAGGCATGCTGCCAAGATTCAGAAGTTTTATGAAAATTTTATTTAGATTTATTTATAACTTTGGTGTGAAATTAATGTTAACTTTTTTTAAATTTTCCAATTTAAGGCGAGGTACAGTGGCTTACACTTATAATCCAGCATTCTGTGAGCCTAAGGTGGGAGGATTGCTTGAGCTCAGGGGTTGGAGATGAGCCTGAGCAAGAGTGAGACCCCATCTCTACTAAAAGCAAAAAATTAGCCGGGCGTGGTGGCAGAAACCTATAGACCCTGCTACTCAGGAGGCTGAAGCAAAAGGATCACTTGAGCCCAGGAATTTGAAGTTGCTGTGAGCTAGGCTGGATGCCTCTGCACGCTAGCCTGGGCAACGGAGTGAGACTGCCTCAAAAAAAAAAGAGAGAGAGAGACGTCTACAGCCAAATTTACACCACAACTCTAGTAACGTGGATCACATCTGGATTTAATATCTCCTATGCTTGGTTTTTTAATTTACCAATTCACTCATCTACTTACATTCTGTGTGATTTTATAAATGGTCTCAGATCCCTTGCAGAATGAGGTGGCGTTGTGAATGAATCACGGGGTAGAAGTGCCCTTGTCCTTCCTTCTGTTTCCTCCTCTGCGAGGATGTGCCCGCCTTCCTTCCTCAAATTTCCACTTCTGCCCCACGGCACTGCATCCCAGTTCTGTCCACGCATTCCTCGTTGCAGTGACCTGGATTCATAAGCAGGAGTCATCCATAGCTGCTTCTCTGCTCTCTCCCTCAGGTGGTCACCAGGTCCTGCCAGCCCTAACTTAACAGCTGCCGCCAATCTGTCCCTTCCTTTCCATTCTCAATGCCAGGTTCTTGTCCAGCCCTCGTCAGCTCGTGCCCAGACCACTGCAATAGTTTCCTAAAGCGTTTCCCTAGCTGCAGACCTTCTCCAGCCCATGGCATCAGGCAGATGGGCATCATCATTCCTAAAGCACCACCCAATGTGCAGAAACTTCTTTAAAAAAAATTTTTTTTTGTCTTTCCTAAATTTAAGCCCCCATTTTTTTAATGTTAAGAGTCTTCTGCTGTAGATCAAATTATCTTTGACACTTTCCAGGTAACCCCTGGGTGACCACACAGATCTAGCTCCTCCCCTTATGAAAGCTGAGATACTGAAAGGGTAAGGCATGTTTCCTGACCTTCCTGCTGTAATGAGCCTGCTCCGCTGTGCCAGTGACGGAGGTCGTTATGTGGATGCCTGCTGTGGGAGCCAATCCAAATCAGGCCTTCTTTTTCCTTTTCTTTCTTTCTTTTTCTTTTTTTGTAGAGACAGAGTCTCACCCTATCACCCTCAGTAGAGTGCCGTGGCATCACACAGCTCACAGCAACCTCCAACTCCTGGACCTAGGCAATTCTCTTGCCTCAGCCTCCCGCGTAGCTGGGACTATAGGCGCCGGCCACAACACCCGTCTATTTTGTTGTTGTTGTTGCAGTTTGGCCAGGGCTAGGCTCAAACCTGCCACCCTCCGTACATGGGACTGGTTCTCTACCCACTGAGCCACAGGCGCCACCCTCAGGCCTTCTCTTTCGTAGCCAAAGACTAGTCTAACCCACTCCTACCCCTAATTCAGACATAACTATGCTAAAACCTTGTCACAATTTATGCACAATGTTAATTTTTTTTTTTTTTTTTGAGATAGTCTTACTGTGTTGGCCAGGGTAGAGCACTGTGGGGGTCATAGCTCACAGCAACGTCAGACTCCTGGGTTCAAGTGATCCTCCTGCCCCAGGCTCCCCAGTAGCTGGGAGCACAGGTGTCTGCCCCTACACCCGGCTAGTTATTCTAATTTAAGTAGAGACAGGGGTCTCACTCTTGCTCAGGCTGGTCTCAAACTCTTGAGCTGAAGGAATCCACTCACCTTGGTCTCCCAGACTGCTGGGATCACAGGTGTGAGCCACCACACCAGGCAAAACCAATGTTAATTTTAAGGATACTCATTAAAAGCTAGGGACTTATCATAAACCTTTGCCTACCTTACAATTCCTCTTGACACCTCATCTTGGGCCTGTCTTCCTTGTTTATCTGCAATAGGCAGCTCAGTTTATTGTTGACAACACATCCAGGCCAGGTGGTTGTTACTTACACAATCTTGTGTTGTCTGCTTCGTACGTACACTGGGTTAAACGCTGCTGTGATCTCAACCCAGACGTCTGACGACTGCTCCAAGTGTGTCCTGTTCTGCTTTGCCCCACCCTAATGTGACAGCATTCGATGGTTCCTCACAGCTGTCCTGTCTGAATAACTGACTGTACATATTTTGTCACTCGCAGCCTTCCCTTTTCAGTTAGCTCTCACACGAGCACACCACAAGAAAGAGACTTAGGGCACAGTTAATGTTGTCCACGATTTTGACATGTTTGTTTCTGAAAAAAGTTTTTAAAGGAAATTAATTCTTACTGTAAACAATTCAACAGCTAGAGAAAATGTCTATAATTAAGACTAAAGCCAAATCTAAAAGGAAATATGCCAGCCAGTGACTGCAGACCCTTGACGGACATGGGTTTGAGCTGCGCAGATCCATTTATCCATTTCTCCTATCTGTGCCACCCTTGAGACAGAAAGACCAACCTCTCCCACTCCCCTGCCCCGTCCTCTCCCCCTGCCCCCTCCCCGCACTCAGCGGGAACACAGCAAGCGTGAAAGAGGGTGAAGACTTGGCGCTGATCCACTTCCACCTAGTGAACAGCAAACGCATCTCCTCCTCATGCTTCTCTTCACTGACTTTTCTCTAGCTTGCTTTAAGAACACAACATATAAGGCACATAACATGTGAAATAGGTGTCCATCAACGGTTTATGTTATCGGCAAGGCTTCCAGACAACAGCAGGCTGTTACTAATTACATTTGGGGGGAGTCAAAAGTTATGCATGGATTTTTGACAGCACGTATTGTTCAAGAGTCACTGTATTATACAAAGCCAGCAGTTCTTCCCAGCCTTGCTGCCGTTCAGGGACAGGTGTTCAGTCTGACTGCACAACAGAATAGACTTACTCAAATACAATCGTTTACTCCACTAGTCAAAAAATATATTGGCCATTTAAAAATTTTCTCACACCACTTAATATGTTTCCAAGTCACATTTTTCAGACCTTTATATTTATCTACCAAAAAATAGCCCAAGCAACAAAATGATTCAGACTTTACAAAACTCTGGGTGGGAAAATAATTTGCCTGGGAGATTCAATAGGTAAACAAATCTCACCTTATCTATAATAATCATAATCCAGGGAAAACTAAGTGATTTTTTTTTTAAAAAAATTCACTTTACAATTAAAATATTTAGAGAGAGGCTGTCGCAGGTGTCTCTCTTGAGAGCAGGAGTTTCAGACCAGCCTGAAGAAGATCCATCTCTACTAAAAATAGAAAAATTAGCAAGGCGTGGGGGCAGGCGCCTGTAGTCTCATCAGGAGCACTTGAGCCCAGGGGGTTGAGGTTGCAGTAAGTCCTGATGAAACCACTGCATTCCAGTCCACACAGCAGGGTAAGTTTGTCTCAAAAAAAAAAAAAAAAAAACACTTTGCAGACATGTTTTAAAATATGCCAGTGAAGCTCGAAGAATGTAAAGTAAGCTAATGGCATTTTATAATCAAAACTGTCTCAGTTTTCCATTTTTAATGAGATCTGTTAAAATCTCTATCAATTCGGTATAAATGCTGTGTAAAATTCTTACATAAAGCCCATGAGATCTAACTTGACACTTCCGACAGATCCATGTGGAATGTTTGGGTCTCGTCAGACAGGATCAGGCAGATATGCAGTCACAAACCCTCAGATTGAGCGGCATTTCAGAAGGTGTATGACCGCATTCAGCACGTGATATAGATTTAGGAGACCAAACACATTCAAACAGATTTCAACCAGGGGTCCTCAAACTGTGGCCCACGGGCCACATGAGGCAGTGTGAAATGTATTTGCTCCCGTTTTATTTTTTTTACTTCAAAATAAGATATGTGCGATGTTCATAGGAATTTGTTCCTAGTTTTTTTTTAAACTATAGACCAGCCCTCCAAAGGTCTGAGGGACAGTGAACTGGCCCCCTGTTTACAAAGTTTGAGGACCTCTGCGAGCCCACTTCAAGTACTCTTAGCCACTGACACTTCTCTAAGTTCTAAGACTTGCACGCTTCTCAGCAGGCACACTTCGGACCCTCACTCTGTATCCTACACCTAAAGGTCACTAAAATCCCTCCAAAAGCAGACAAACCTCTAGAAACCCTCAGCTTCCTTCCCAAGCCTCTTTAGATGGAAAAGGTAACTTTAGGTACAGCCAGTTCCTTTCAGAACTTCTGAGCCAACACTATTTATTACTGGATCAAAGGATTTATAATTGTACTTACATTTTACGGTCTGTCTACTTCTTTCCTTTTGTGTCAATCTTTACTGCTTTCTCGTTGTTTTTTTTTTTGTTGTTGTTTTTGTTTTTTTTTCCTTTTGAGACAAGGTCTCACTCTGTTGCTCAGGCTAGAGTACAGTGGCCTGATCATAACTCACTGTAAAGTCAAATTCCTAGCTCAAGCAGTCCTCCTGCCTCAGCCTCCTGAGCAGCTGGAACTACAGGCATGCACCACCACACCCAGCTAATTTTTTAATGGTTTTGTGAAGACAGGGTCTCCCTATGTTGCCCAGGGTGGTTTCAAACTCCTGACCTCAAGAGACCCTCCTACCTCAGCCCCCCCACAAAGTGTTAGGATCACAGGCGTGAGCCAACAAGCCCAGCCTCTCTTTTCTTAGCTGCTTCTTTTCCTATGAAGTCTTCTAAGCTAACTTTGTCTTTCTTAAGGAATTGCAGTGACCACCAATCTTGATAAATATTAAATTTGACATATAGCCTCAAAACTCACAAAAATACAAATTTTAACTTTGACACAGCTACATGCTTTAATAGGATCATTGGGCCCCTACCAATTAGCTACCCATAGTGACATTTCTTGGAGCCTCTAAAATTTGTTCATATTTTATTGAAAGCGTGACATGTTATTTCATCAAGAATGGGCCAATATAATGGATTTCATTGGTTTACACAAGGATTTCCAAACTCTAATGTATAATACACAATTTATCTCTGACAATGGCAAAGATAAACTCAAACTCAAGTTGCTCAAGAGGCTAGTATAAATTGGATGGCTAAAATAGTCGTAAATAATAAAATTGCTCAAGACTATTTTTATTGGCCGGCTAAGATGAAGGCTGATAATATTTAGTGCATTTTATTATGCCCAAATAAACACATTAAAAACAATCACTCAATAAAAGGGATAAAAATCATTTGCTTAATTAAAACTAATAAAATCAATCCTTATTGGTTATTATCCTAGTTAGGATGAGACTAACTAAAAATGCAGCATAAAATATGAGGCTGATCACAGTAGCTAATGCCTGTAATTCTAGCACTTTGGGAGGCCAAGACCAAAGGATTGCTTGAGGACAAGAATTTGCAACCAGCCTGAACAATATAGTGAGACCACTGCCTGTGCAAAAAAATTAAAAATTAACCAGGCATGGTGGTACCTGCCTGTAGTCCCAGTTACTCAGGAGGCTGAGGTGGGAGGATCACTTGAGCCCAAGGAGTTCAAGGCTGTAGTGAGCTGTGATCTCACCACTGCACTCCAGCCTGGGTGACAGAGTGAGACTCTAACTCTAAAAAAAAAAAAACAACATTAATAGCAAAAATAAGTTTCAGGACAACTATTATGTATCCATAAAAATGAAAAATGAAAAAATAAATAAAAGAGCCTTAGAAAGAAAAAATAGGCTCCAATGTTCTCTTGGTGTCTATAACTACCCTCATACACCTATGTCTCTCTCTGCTTTTTACTGATGACATTACACAAAAAGAGAGGGAGGCCCTCGTGGTGAATTTCACTTCTTTAGGATCTTGTTTGGACAGACTTGTTGATTGTCTCTCCCCCCTACTAGAAATATAAGTTCCATGAGAAGAAGGACTTGGCCTTATTCACCATTGCACCCTTGATCTGCCTAGATGTAAAAGTGCTTGGCATGTAACAGATGCTGATGAGAATACATAGAATAAATGGGTTTCCTTCTCTTGCCCAGAAATAGGACAATGTAGAAGCATTCTCAGCACTTGGGAGGAAGAGCCCAGCTGGCCTCTTGGAGGTGACCATGGGTGTGGCTGTGGCCATGGCCAGATATGGGGAGCAGTGTTTCAAACCAGAGAGCAGAGACATCTCTGCGGGGCTCTCAGAACCAGGAACTCAGAACATTGGCTTCATCATTCACTGTGGGTCCTGGACACAAGTGTGCATCTTTGGGAATTCCAAGATCTATTTAGGGAGACAGGCTCTCGAAGAGAGTGGACTGCCTGCAGTACACTGTCACCAGGGCTTAGATATGTGTTTAAATGGGACCACAGTTGTCTTTGCCAGTTTTAGACACTGGTATAACAATTATACATTTTGAGAATGTATAATTAGCCTTCCTGACTTATCTGTAAATTTCTCAAGGGCAGGCACCCAGTGTATATAGGAAGGAGGGTTATTTTGCTGTTGATACAATGAAAATATCCTCCAGAGGTCTGAATCCAGGGAAAGGAAGAACAATTAAAAGTAGGTCAAGATCTTCCCATCTCATCCCATGGTCTACTCAGGAGGCCCCTGAAAATAATTTTCAAACCATGCGGTGTTAGAAAATACAGCAGCAAGAGACTGATTAAATTAATATTTAAATTTTAAAAATCTGATTGAGCATCTAATGTTATCTGATGATGGTATCTGCTTCTTCCTTTTTCAGAATAACCTAAAACATATCGCCTTTTTTCTGTTCGTTATTTAGACAGAGAAGCTCAAAAAGAACCTGACCAAGAATAACGGGTCAAGCCTAATTTAGCTACTGACTTCTTGTGTGATCCTGAATCCTTTATTTAACTTCTTTTTTTTTTTTTCTTTGCAGTTTTTGGCCAGGGCTGGGTTTGAACCCGCCACCTCTGGCATATGGGGCCGGCATGCTACTCCTTTGAGCCACAGGTGCCGCCCCCTTTCTTTAACTTCTTTCCAACTATATTCCTCCTCTGCTAAACAGGAATCATACTTGTCTGGTCTCACGGAGTGGTTATATGCATTAATAAAAGGTTATGTAATAGCAAAGGTACTTACAATGTAAACTATTCTATATTAAAAGTGTTTGAGTACCCCTATCAGTCAATGAAAGCATTTTAAGCAATATTAGATTCTGAGCTATTTGCTAACATTGAAAAAACCCAGATGGTCCTCTATGGTGCAAAGTTATACCATGACAAGGTCAATGCTTTGTAGAGTGTTCACAGCAAAGAGTCCTCTGCGTGCAGTATTTGTGAGGGCAGCCATTATTTTCAATTCAGAAATGTTCAATTACAATTTCCAAAGCATTTCCAAAAGTGGAAAGGATATTTAACATGCTCGGTTCTTAAAAGCTACCTCTGGCTCAAGCCAGTGGCTCAGCTGTGTGCTTTTATCTCAGCTCCTGGCTGAGCACAGGCAGCATTGTCACTGCTGACACCTGTACACTGTGGCCCTCACTGTCAACCTCAGCCTCCTGACAAAACAAGGAAGAGTCCTTATACAGGAAGCATTTCTTACAGACTAGGCTAGAAAACTGAAAAGATTAATCAATACATGTTAGGAAAAAATTGTAATTAAGACGTATACACAGAGCCAAAGACATTTGTAAAGGCTCCAAAATTTTAAGTACTTTCTATCTTCTTATTTTCACCACCATCCCATCAGCAATGTGGTAGAGTTTGATGTTTGATGCATGCAAATTTAAGAAAAATTTTTATTCCTTCGTGAATATAGGATAGGAAAGCCACTTAGAGGGCTCTGAGTCTGCAGAATTAGAGAGCAGGGAGGAATAGCAGGCAGGCGTTTAAACGGCAGGCACCAGAGGTTTTCCATTTTGCCTTAAAAGATTTTGCAAAGATGGGTATTCCGTTTTCATTTTAAGGGATCTAATTTTTAAGCTCTCTTAGGTCAACAGAAAGCTTCTCTTCTTTGCTGTAAGATTAGCACATATTCCATTTCCTCTGAAGAGGCAAAAACCCCAACTATTTAGCTTTAACTTCTTGATTACCATTGAAGTTTATAACCCCACTGTATAGTTACAATATGTAAAACCTATAAGCGCCTTTATAAGAATGAATGAAGCAGATACCGTAGCAGTGCAGTAGCTCAGCCTAGCCCAAGGCAACCTCAAACTCTTAGGCTCAACTCATCCTCCTGCCTCAGCCTCCCCAGCAGCTGGGACTACAGGCACCCACCACAACACCTGGCTAGTTTTTCTATTTTTAGTAGAGATGGGGTCTCACTCTTGCTCAGGCTGGACTGAAACTCCTGAGTTCAATGGATCCTCCCGCCTCGGCCTCCCAGAGTGCTGGGATTACAGATGTGAGCCGCTGCGCCCAGTCTGTAACATTGAGATCCCAAATGCCCCGTTCAGCTTAATCATTTATCATGTCCCCCTTTAATTCCTTTTCTGACACTCCCTCTTGGTCCTGCCTGATTTGGTGGCATCTACAAATTTAACCAATGTAAGCTCAACACTTGATTTCAAGTCAGGTGGGAGACTCCCTCTGAGGTCTTCCAGTCTTGATGGGGCCCTTGGCAAGGGTGTTAAATCACGTAAGGCCACGTCTCTAAAAGCATAAGAGCCAGGGCCAACACCCTCCTCTGTACCAGGCGGAAGAGCAGACACTTCGGTTCTGTGGGATGCAGTGTCTCTGTCGTAGCTACTCCATCTACCCTTGTAGCCCAAAAGCAGCTGCAGACAATCGCAAGCAAATGGGTGTGACTGCTCCCAATACAGCTTGATTTATGGACACTATAATTTGAATTTCATATTATTTTCACATGTCACAAAACATTCTTTTCACTTTGATTTTTTCTGCCCTTTTAAACATTTAACAACAATTCTTAGTTCACTGCCTATGTAAAAACAGGCCACGATTTGCGGGGTTTGCTAACCCCAATCAAGAGCTCAGTCTCTGTATTAGGATACTGTGAGCCAGAGACAACGCAGACTTTCACCCTCCCCTGCACAATCTGCCAGGCAGTCAAATCACGAGCATCAAATCTACAAGCCAGAGGTCGAAAATAATAAAGTTTCCTTTAATGAAATAGATTTCATATTCAATCTAGAAACAACCACTCCCTTCAAGTTGGACTACCTATTGCTATAGCTAAGTAGACGAGGTCTTATTCACACCAAGCTTTGGATTTTCAGAACTCCTCTTTCCCTTCAGACTTTTGGCTTCACAAAGTTTTTACAGGAAAAACATATGAAAGGATTTTTCACTTCGTGTTAATAATAAATAGCCTCAGGCGGCGAGCGCTGGCCGAGCTCCGTGTTGCCCTTGGCCCTGACGTGGACCTGGCCATGTCGATTTCGTCATGTCTTAGGAGAGTCTGACTCAGAGCCTGCAGTCTAGGCCTGGGGTCCCCGCTTCCAGCTGGCTGCACGCTTCTGTGAGTTGGATAAATGATTCGGATTCAAGATACTGGGTTCGTGCAAATTCTTTTTCAAGAGGAATTTCAAGCTCATGGAATGAACTTGGGAGGAAAAGCTGATAGAGAAATTTCCTGTAGCAGAAAGTTTAAAGTGGCCTCCCAGAATAGGACCTCAGTAGGACTTTGGGCCTGAAAACACAGCACGCTGGAAGATGAGGAGTCTGTATCCTGTGGGTTTAGCTGCGATGTCTGGGTCCCAGACTGATGTCAGAACCTCCGTCTCCACGTCTTTGGCTCATCCTGTCCTCGGGACCCTCTGCTTCTGGCACCTTCCTCTGCTTCTGCCCAGAGGGTTTCCAGGTTTCTGCCCCTAACCCGCACCTGACCTCTATCAGTGTGGCTGTCCTTTTGAATTAGTGATTCTCTTTCCCTGCTTTTCTGCTCTTTTCAAAGGGCAAAGTTGGGTTTGGGGAAAGGAAAAGAATGCAAATTAAAAGCAGAAAGTATTATGCTTCTGCATCAAATCAGTAATGTACATAAATATAAGTTTTTGTTATATATAGTTATGAGTACATAGTTTAATTCTGCTAAATGTGTCATGAAACATATTCTTGTACAATGCAGGTAGGTGTGCAAAGCAGTATACTAGATAATCCTGTTAGAATACAATTTGACACCATACACCAGAAGTCTTAAAATGCGTTGTACCCTTCCACTGCAACTATCTGTAGGACTATACCCCAGGTTCTAGGGTACATTCTAGGGCCTAGAAGAATCCTCAACATAGGGGAAAAAAAACCTTTCAGCACAGACATATTCATCATAACATAATTATGATGGCAAAAGGATGACCTAACTACCCAGGCATGGGAAGACCAAGCTGTGACATATGTACGTGACGAGTGGCATGTTGATGATACAATAAAAAGAGAAAGAAGCTGGATGCAAGATTGTATGCACTCTTTGAATGCCACCATTTAAGAGAGTATTTGCACAGAAGAGGCTGGGAGACAGTGTTCCAGATAATAGTTACTCTCCTGTTTATACCTGTTTACACGTCACAGGCACTGCCACACAGGTACACTGGGGCTGCCACCGGTACAGCCAGAGGGAAGCAAATGGAGAAGTCAGTTGGAGAGGGACTGCTTAGAGAAAACATCTGAACACAGAGTTGCTTACACAAAATAAGCACAAGGACTTTTTAAAAACCTGAACTCTACATCAAGGGCATCAAACATAAATGCCTTCAAGAGCCAAGCCAGCAGCATAAGCCAAGAAAGGAAGCCACAGTGGGCCAATGGCAATCCACAAGCCCGTGCCCCTTCTGAGGGTGGCTGCCTCCCTCAACTCCTGCCTTTTGGGAATGCAGGTTCAGTTTGTTTGTTTTTTTTAATTTACCTTTTTTATTGCACTTCAGAGTATTGTTTTTTTCCTTTCTTTTCTTTTCTTTTTTTTTTTTTTTTTTTTTTTGCAGTTTTTGGCCAGGGCCAGGTTTGAACCCACCACCTCTGGTATATGGGGCCGGTGCCCTACTCCTTGAGCCACAGGCACCGCCGCCCCAAGGTTCAGTTTTTCAAGAAGAATTCCATGTCTGGGATTTAATGTGATAGCTCTTGATTTTCACATATCAAGATCTAATTTAAACTAAAAATATATTGCATAGGCCAAGGAAAATATGCCAGATGTTTTTGGGGCAGGGGTGGCAAAGGCTGCCCGCTTACCTCTTCTGCTCTGTATTTAAACAAAGACGTGAGTCATTAGACTAGAGAGAATCAGATCAAAATGGAAACAGCTACCATGGCTAGATGGTAGGAATCTGGTAATTTCTATTATTTCTTAGGCTTCCATATATTCTAATTTTTCTTGAATATACATGGATACTTTTATAATGGAAACATTAAAGCATTGTTTTCCACTAAAGCACAGAGTTTCTTTTTTGAAGATTTCTCAGACCCCAAAGCTTCTACTTTCGCTCTACACGTGATGGCTGTTGAATCAAATATTTGTTCTTAAAGGTAGAAGTTATACAGACGGCGCTGGCAGAGTATCCCAGAGATACAAGACTTGCAGACACCAGCATGTTGTGGCCCCTACAACATACAGTGAAAGGGCTGTCAGTCTACCTCTGCCTGCCCCTTCCTGCCAACACCAATAGGAAAAGAGAATCCATCCCTGGCGCCTAATTTATTACTAGAGTGCAGATCAGGAGGGCTGGGAACTAAGTATAGTTATGGAATTTATGATATTACAGGAAGAGTTGAGGTCTTGGAAAAAGTGGAAGATTTTACATTTTTTCCAAATTCGAAAGCTCAACTATTTCTCCAGATATTAAAAAGAAAAAAAAGAGGAGTCACAGAAGACTGCCTGCAATTTTACTCTAGGCAGAGCCTCAGATGTTTGAGAAAAAACACAAAGGCAGTCAGATCTTCTCTTTTAGAAGTTCAAGAGCCATTAACAGCCCTTTTAATTTCCTCTACATTTTCCCCTTAAGTTCAAAGGAATAGTTGAAGTTCTGCTTCGTGCTCAGCGGTGGCACGGCCTGTGCAGGAGGGAGTCGGTTTTTCATTCTTTGCTTCTCCTTGAGAAAGTCTTGACTCTTAGTTTCAAGGCCAAGGTTGGGGGGTGGGCTTGCGGGGCCCTGGGGCACCGTGGTGGGCAGGGGACAGCGAGGTGCAGTGCTCAGGGAGGGGTTTGTATGACTTTGAACTTCTGCCAGGATTTCTAATGGCCCCGAGATTTTTTCCCCATGGGTTATAAGTTTGTTCCAGGGCTGGTTAACGTTTAATGACCAGTTCTCCCAGGAGAAGAGTCTGATTTATGGCATCTCCTGATTTTTGCAATGTCAATATTCCCAGCATAGCTGATTGTAAGTTACCAATCTGATGTCAACATGCGCAGAGCCAGGAAGAGCAGCACAGGCTGGGCTCCTGTGGCCACAGGGTCTGCTCTGTGACAGCTTCAGCCAGAGTCGGCCGCTCTCCAGGGGGGCTGTGGAGTCCCCTTGAGAAGTTTGTGTCCAGCTCAATTCCCCACTGCTGCTTTCTCTTCCTTTGTTTAAACAAAAAGCTCAATCTTACTCTGTGATCTTTTAACATGTAGATTGTTTAACCTCAAAATATTTTAACCATATTGGTCCTTTTCCTATATTTTATCTCTTATAATAGTTTTAATGATTTTCTTTCTTTTTATTTTATTTTTGAGACAGTCTCACTCCGTCACCATGGGTAGAGTGCCGTGACGTCATAGCTCACAGCAACATCAAATTCTTGGGGTCAAGCAATCCTCCTGCCTCAGCCTCCAGAGCAGCTGGGACTACAGGCATCTGCCCAAACCAGCTATTTTTTAGAGATGAGTCTGTCTTGTTCAGGCTAGCCTTGAACTCCCGAGCTCAGGCAACCCACTCACCCCACCTTGCAGAGTGTTGGGACTACAGGCGTGAGCCACCAAATCCAGCCTGATTTTATTTCTTTACTCTTGTTTATTTCAGATGGGGAACACTGAGGTGGGATTGCTGGGAGCTACAGATAGTTCATGCACAGTTCATAATGACAGGGCCTCATCACTCACCAAAAACACATGCAAAGGTCAAAAATAAACAGCACATGGTATCGTTCCTCTGTGGTGTACTAGAAATTATGATTCATAATACAAAGAAGAAAAAATCCATGAGCAAAATGAAATAAAAATTCCCCACAATTCTAACAACCGGATGTAACAACTATACACGATTGGGGTGTGTGTGTGTATACACACACACATTTTTGTTCACAAAATGAATTCGTACCGTGCATTCCTCTTGGTAACCCTCTCCTTTCCATGTCAATGAATGCGTTTTTACTCGGTTCTCACGCTACAGGGTTAGCGTTCCGTGACACTGACAGGGCCTTACTTTATCCCCGATCCTCCTATAGTTGGGCATTTAGGCTGTTTCTTATATTGTGTGTCCTCATGTGCATACTTTTCTATATTTTTGAGTGTTCCTTTAGGCTAAATTTCTGACAACACAACTGCTTGATTGCAGGGGCTGCAAATTTTGTTCCAGGCCTTTGGACGGCCAGACGGAAGCTGGAGATGGCAGGGTTAACAGCTGACACAAATGTCACTATACAGAGGGGACACAGTGAAATACCTTGTCCACTACTAAAAGGACAGCTGAAGAGGAGAGGAGGAGGGGGAAGGAGACCCTGGAGTCTTTATCCAGAGTGGATTTCCTCCAAAGGTGGAAGGATTCTAAAAAAGGGGCCTGGAAAGGTGAGGTACTGGGATCTGCTCTCAGAGACCTTGGAAATTTGAGCCTTGGGTCCAAACCCAGCTTCCCCCCCCCCCCCGCCCCCCAGAGGAATGCTGTCAGCTCTGCTCTTCAGGAGGGGATGGCTGACTGCAGGAGTTAGTTTTAGACACCCCTGGATCTTGGCAGCTCAGGTTAATAAATGCTTCTTTTCTACCCATGGTCTGCAGGTCAGCAGCAGTGACTCCCATTCATGCTGAGTGTCAGACTGCAGGCGTAACCCTCCCCGGGACCCACGGTGAAGTTGTGCTGGAGCTCCCGTCAGAGCAGACGCGTGAAGACCCCGGAGCTAGTGCTCACGACGGTCACCGTGGTCTTCTCTGTCCATGTTCCATTGGCCAAAGCGAGTCACATGGCCCAGCCAGGTGAAGACAGGTGGGGAGGCCCACTGGCTCTACAGGGAAGGGGTAGAGAGGCAGAATTTGCTAAACAGTGTTCAGTCCATCGTAGCAGTTCCATGAAATTTTGCACATTTAATGAAGGTGCTATGTGAGCTAGTTTCTCCTGAAAGTGCTCCCAAGCTGAGAAAAGGGCATACAATTAAAGGGTGAAAAACAACAAAATGAGCAGCTTGCTACGTAACTGCCTAACAGGATACCCTCTCCCAAGTTCCTGGCCACCTCCACGTCATACTAGAAAGAAACAGGTTGAAAATGCTGCCTGGAGGCCAGGTAGATCCTGATTGTAAAGGGTACACACACACACACATATACATGTATATGTTTTGGGGAACAGTGTTAAAGAGGAGAAATGTAAAATTACAAACATCAATTAGATTAAAAAGAGTTTAGGGCAGGGTGCAGTGGCTCATGCCTGTAATTGTAGCACTCTGGGAGGCCAAGGCAGGAAGATCCCTGAGCTCAGAAATTCAAGACCAGCCTGAGCAAGAGCGAGACTCCATCTCTACCAAAAATAGAAAAACTAGCTGGGTGTGGTGGTGAGCCCCTGTAGTCCCAGCTACCCAAGGGGCTGAGGCAGGAGGATCGTGTGAGCCCAGGAGTTTGAAGTTGCTGTGAGTCAGAGCGATGCCAGGGTACTCTAGCCTGGGGCAACTGAGTGAGATTCTGTCTCAGAAAATAAATAAATAAATAAACAAGTAAGCATCTATTTAGAATGTTCAGATAAACTATAAACTACACATTTTGAAAAATCTGGTAATTGACAAAAATACCAAAGTCCGGAATAGATAGATTTAGTCACTCTTCTGACATGGTAGCTTCCAACTCTAAAATTTCACACTTGTTCCTTCTGCACCATCTTCACCTGCTCACAGCATCATGCCTCTGGCCCTGGACCTCCATGTTGGGTGGGTTCAGGCAGAGAGCATCTCTGGAAACAACCTGAATGTCCATCAGATGATGAACGGGTGAACAAATGGTGTATCCCTCAGCCATAACAGGGGTAAAGCATTGATTCCTGCTATGACATGAATGAACCTTGCAAATACACTCACTGAAAGAAGCCAGACACATTGTATGAGTCTATTTACGAGGAAAGTCCAGAGTCGGGAAACACATACAGATAACAAATGAGAGGCGAGGGGCTGGCAGTGGGGAAGTGACTATGGAGGGACCATGACCATGTTCTAGAGACAGTGATGGTAGTTGCTCAACCTTATGAAAAATGAAAACCATTGGATTGTACACTTCAAAAGGTCAGTTTTATGGAATGAGAGTTATAGCTCAGCTTTTTTTTTTTTTTTTTCTCTCAATGACTCTTTGATCAGGTCTTTATTCAATACATCTCAGCCTTTTTAAAAAAAGAGAGCAGGCGAGAGCACTTCTGGACGCCACGCCTACTCCATTCAACAGCTGGGAGTGCCATCTGCAGAAGCGCCCAAAACGGGATAAATATAATACCAATAGGAAAATGCCAATGTGTCTTTCCTGCTCTTACCACTCAGTACAACACTTACACAACCATATATGTGAAATGTCTTTCCACACGCTGAACCATCTAGCAGACACAGCTGGGTGTCCTCTGTTCAGTTCCGTTCTAATGCCATCCACCTGGACATGGCATTGGGCCCTACAGGTGAAGCGCTCAGTCCCACAACCCCACAACCTCCTGCAGATGCCCGGCAGAAGGCCCAATTGCTTTGCCAGTGTTTCTGGCTGACTGGCTGCAAAGCAGGACCGTTGGACCGCTTCTCTGGGTTCAATTGATTTGCTAGGACAGCTCCCAGAACTCAGGGAAACACATTTACCGGTTTATTGTAAATGATTTTACAGGCCAGGAGCTCACGCCTGTAATCCTAACACTCTGGGAAACCCAGGAGGGCAGATCACTTGAGCTCAGGAGTTTGCAACCAGCCTGAGCAAGAGCAAGAACCCGTCTCTACCAAAAATGGACAAACCAGCTGGATGTGGTGGCAGCAGGCGCCTGTAGTCAGAGCTACTCAGGACTGAGGAGGAGCGCTTTGAACCCAGGAGTCTGAAGTTGCTGTGAGCTTTGATGATGCCACCGCACAGAGCGACAGAACAAGACTCTGTCTCAAAATAAAAAATAAAGGACAGTGCAAAGGATACAGATTAACAGTTGGACGGGAGAGACGCAGAGGTCAAGGTGGGAGAGGGCCCAGCTGGGGACCCCCAGTCACCTCGTTAACATACAGAGACACTCTTATCACTGCAGAGAGTCTGATGACGTTAGGAACCATGTGCCAGGAACCAGGGAAGAGAACGAACACTCGCAGTCCTGAGGGGAATGGCAACGTTCCCTCAGGGAAGGGCTACAAATATGACCGCGGCCCAGTAACGTAACGCAGCTGAAGATTCCTACTGACAACGCAGCTGCCACAGCACTGCAGGGCGAGGCGTCACTCACACACCCATGGTGACACTGGTGTGAACAGACCAGCACACAGCTATGTACAGTGCATAGTCCTTGGTAATAACAATAAGTGACTGTGTTACTGGCTTATGTATTCACTATATTATACTTTTATCATTATTTTAGAGTGTGCTCCTCCTACTTATTAAAAAAAAAAAAAAATTAACTGTAAAACACCCTCAGGAGGTTCTTTTGGTTCTGCAGGGAAGGCCCCGACAGCTCCATGCCCGTCACTGCCCCTGAAGACCTGCCAGTGGGGCACGATGTGGAGCTGGAGACGGTGACATGGACGATCCTGACCCTGTGTAGGCCTAGTTATGTGTGTGTGTCTCAGTTTACAACAAAAAGTTAAAAAAGTAAAAAATAAACAAAAACAACTACACTGCCCCATGCGAAAAAAAGCAACTACATTCAAACAGGGCAGAGGGGACGGTGGTGCTACCACCTCTGGAAACAACAGAGGGATACATGGCACCCCTCCCGGGTGAAAGGCTCAGCTACCACGTGGACTTTACCTAACAGATGCAAACAGTGTAACCTAATTAATTGTACCCCTCTATCAATCTGAAATTTCAAAAAAGTAAAAAACGTTTATAAAATAACAACATCAAGAAAAGGAATATTTTTGCAAGGCTATACAAGGTGTGTTTTAAGCTAAAGTGTTATCACAAAAGAGTTGAAAAGTTAAAGTATTTTTCAGCCTTTTTTAATCTCATGGCACACTTGAACCTATAGTTAAACTTCTGAGGCACACTTAAACTATGTTCATCAAAAAAAGTAAAAAAAAAAAAAAAAAAAAAGTATACTTACCATGCTCTGAACTTTCTTCAAAATAATTTAATTAATGGTCTTCAAAATTTTTCTCAGCACACCTAAGACCCTCTTGTGGCACTGTGCCACGGCCCACCAGTTGAGAATCACTGGCCTAGGGGATCAGGGCCCACATTTCATCTCACAGCCCTGCCTAAGGAGAATTCCAGAGCCCTTCCATGTTCACAGCACTGAAGACAGCCCCCAGGCGGGCCCTGGCCGGCAGGACACCCTCCCCCAATCCCGGCTGCCTCCTTCTCAAGCTTCTTTTTCCTTCTCTCTTGAGTGGAACTCAGGTGCCTGAAATCCCCCAGGTGTCTGGAACTGAACTGCTTCTCAGGCTGGAGAGGCAGCGCTGAGTCCAGGAGCTTGAAATTCGGCCATCTGTGGGAGGGCGGGGGTCATGTAATTTCAAACACCAGAAGACAAATAGAGATTTTTGTCTTCTTTTTTGACATTGAGTGTGTTTTACTGACTCATTTCTCAGTGACCAAAAAATATTGTTTTGGATGTAAACTTCTAACTTTGCATACAGTCATCAACAAGAAAGCTACTTTATGAAAATAAATTGTCCCTTCTCCCTGAACAAGCCTACACACTCTCTTCTTATTTTGCTGGCAGCAAAGATGGTAAAGAAGCACTAGTGCCCATGGCGGTCAGGGAGCTGGTTTTGGAGAAGCCTGGGTAGCCTGCCCAGGACCCAGGCTTCCACGGCAACGCGGCAGCCACGCCTTTCCAGCTGCAGCTCCCTCCAAATTCTCAGCAATAGTTGTGCTTATAAACTAAAATAAGAGCATGGCTGCATAAAGTCAAAGCTAGACCTGGGGGGCTGAGCAGATAAATAAAATAAAAATTAAAACATAAAAGAATTTGGCTACAAACCATTTAAGGGATAAAGTTGAGGAGGTTGACTTGGAAAGGAATCTATAGTGCAGACTCGGAGGAGACTGTTGAGACAGGGAGGCACGGACTAGCGGGTCTACACCTGGAAGCGGCCTAGACTTGGAGCAGAAAGGGCAGAAAGGGGTCTCAGGCCACAGAAGGATGTGGCTATGACAGCAGCACCCCCAGGCAATAATGCGCACCCTGCCCCCAGGCTAACTGGAGCAGAGGCGGAGCAGCGGGTGGCTGGAGTGACCTCAGGAAGGAGTGGTGAGTGCCAACACCCAACAGACCCGTCACCTAAGACACTGCCAGATGACACGTCCTGTTCTCCCTCTCCCTGAGAGCAAGTCAGAATGCAGGTGACAAGGGCCACTCTTGCCTCTTTCTCAGGGACGGCGGGGTCTAACAGGACACGTCAACCACAGAGATGAGCCACGAGCAAGGAACACGAAGTGTTTGCAAGAATCACCCGGCCATGGCCGGAGACAAGGAGCAAAGGAAACAGAAGAGATACAAAAATCCAATGACGTTAACGGGCCGTCAGGACCTGGTGTCCTAGTCCTCTCCGGCCACCATTCTTCCCTCTTCTCCACACTGCATTACTAAGTCAGATACTCCCTATAAAATAGGGGAAATAGTTTGAAGACAATTATTTTCCCAAATAAAAGCTATTTGGGGAACCGTGGAAGAGGCCACACAAGGAAGGTCCCTGTGACCCTCCCTGAACTTTCTGTACCCTGTTCCAATCACAGGTCCTGTGGCCACGATGGCTCTGGAACTCATCACCAGCAGCTAATTACTCCTGTGGCCCCCCATCCATTCTCTGCTGAAAATGGCTGATATGTGGGTAAGCGGCTGGGACAGGGGAAGAGGCCTAAGAATGGAGAAGTCACTCTAGCTGCTCCAAACCTTTCAGCATCTTCCTGCAGTTATTTGAACAGAGGTTAGGGGCCTTCAGATACCTGAGACAGCCCACGGTCTGCCTCTTAGCTGTGTGTCCTACCTCCGGACACTTTCACAACTGCCCCACCCCATCCCCTTTGCTCCCTAACCCACCCAGGGCAAACTTCTCTGGTCTTGCAGCAGCTTTCTCTGCTAGGAAAGGTTCCTCCTCCCCTTTTTTACAAGGTCAAACTATTTACCCTGAGGGTTTCAGCTCTGGAGAGCCTTCCAGAGCCTCCTCTGTCCTCCCAGGGGATTAAGTACCTAGGTCTCATTTATCTCTGGGACAATGGCACTGGAGCACACGCCCCAGAGGGCGGAGACCTCTTGTCCTGTTTTATCCTGTGAGGCCTGGGAAGCACACAGCAGAGAGCTTCAGAACACACCAGCCACCTGAGGCCTTTATGGGAACGTCGGCTGCCCACTGTGAGCAAATTTAGAGAGCAAGGGACACATGGCTCCTCTTCTAGAGAATGGACTTGCAGGCTGTTTTGAAACCCATCTTGACTCGTAGATCAGCTATTTGCTCAATGAATGCCCTGGACAGACACCGTGGAGGGCCAGGTGCTATTCCACACACTGGTACAGCAATAAACAGACCAGACCCAGACTCACCCTGGTGGAGTCAATTATACAGGGGGTTATGCGACCACCAGCCTCCTCTTTCCCTCCCACCCCCACAAGACCAACTTGCCTTTCTTCTGGACTCCTCCCCAACTGTGGAAGGGTCCTGCTGGTCTACAGGACACCATGTTTCACAACCATACTCCAGCCTTCTAAATTTCGCTTCCATTTTTAAGCTTTGTATAATGGATGATTTCAGATATACAAGAAGGTAGCTGGGAATGGGATAATGAGCCTCAGTGTGAGGACATCTAACACATCAGCCCTGGTCTGGGTTGTCCCATTCACACCTCCCACACCCTTTCCCCTGCCCACCAGGTGGTTCTAAAGCAAAGCTGATGCCTAGTCACTCAGAAATCCCTTCTGAAGGAAGAGCGTTCTCACGTGGACGTGGAGAACGGGTCGGGCACTGACAGGTGGAAGGACAGAGCGAAATCCCATGTAGCAATGGAAACACGAGGAAAATTCCAGACAGGAAATGAAAGTTTTACACTAAGTGAGGAAGATGCCATCCACATGGAGAGACCGCGCCACCATCCGCATGGAGAGGCAGCGCCACCATCCGCATGGAGAGACAGCGCCACAGCACAGGTGGAAGTGATCATGAAAATTTTCAAATCCTGGCCTGAGCTCATGAGCTCCTGGGGAGAAAGTTTAGTTCAGTATTCACTGAAAGTTTTAGGTATGAAGCAGTGTCACAGTGAGACCCATCTGGGATAAAAGGGGGCCCAGAAGACCCAAGAGAAAAATGGATAGAGGCAGAAACATAAAGGGCCCATTATCACAATTTGGTGTGAACAAGCACCCTGGCCACCATGGTGATGGCAGAAACGGATGGGGGGTGAACTAGGATGCTTTTGAAAGGCTGAAGAATTCATTGCCTGGCTCAACACAGTGGTTAAGGGGAGAATAAGAGATTACAGAGATGGCCAGAAGGCTCCAAGTCTGTGCAGCTCGGGGATGGGGAGCGTCATTCACAAGGCCAAGTTTTATTTTGGGTTTGATAGTGAGATCTACAAATATCTCATAGTCTGCGGAAGGTGAAGGACTGGAACGTGGGCGAAAGTGATACGGGTTTAAATTCATCCACCTAAAATCCATAGCTGAGGTCAAGTATCTACTATTTTTAAGGATGGAGAATGGAAAAGGAAAGAGAGGAGGAGGAAGAGAAGGAAGGAGAGGACAGAAGGAGGCAGGGGGAGGAGAAGAGAGAAAAGAGAAGGGGAACAGAGGAGACAGAGAGAAAAGAAGGAACGAAAAGGAAGCGTCTCAGCTAAGGCAGAAAACAAGCTAAAAGCAGCAGATAGTAAAATAATCCCCTCGGCTGAAGAGGGACACCTTCCTGAAAGGAAATTGGGGTCGCCGTCAACCCTGGCAGCTGGTGAAGCCCGCTGGCTATGCGTGATGTCACCCACCGTACATTCACAGGCACACAAGGCCACATTCACTCTGCTGACCTGGAGGGCAGAACACAAGGCTGGGCTGTTCCCGAGCCCTTGCCTCTGAAAAGACGTCTGTGTGGTCAGAATTTTAATTCTTGAATCAGGCTGGTTGTTAGCTCTGTTGTGACGTGGACTCGTTTTCAGGAACTGAAAACTTCATTTCTGCTTATAGCCACTGGAGCAAGTAAATGGTGGCTAGTAGGCGTGGGAGAGAAGAGGGCCCCCAGTGGGGTGTCAGGGATGGAGGGACACAGCCAGGATCCGTCAGAGAAAAAGAACCGACCCAGCGTGGAAGGAATGAGTCCGGCCCCAACCCAAGCTGTGACTCAAAGGCCATTTGAGTGCCTTCCTAGTGAGGTCAGGAAAAATGGCTCTAATCTGTGACCATTTTAAGTAAACTGAAATCCAATAAATCATATTATTCACAGGGAAATTTCCTCACGGCATGGAGGAGGTGGGGATGACATTACAACTGTAACAGAGGAACGTCTGAAAAGGGAATGAGAAAAACTGAAATTTGAGTCTTACCAGCGTCATTTAAGAAAGGGAGTTTGGGTCCTATAGAATGGGCAGCCACCCCACATAGAGAGAAATGGAGCCACTGCAAGGACAGTCAGGCCAGGAGGGGAATCTTGCCCATTTGAACTTTCTCTGGGAACATCCCATCAGGATAACACTGACTTCGTGGAGTGAGTACAATGCACGTTCTCTCCTGTGTTCTGAAAGGGATAGTATAAAATTAATGCTATTTTCCCTTTTTTTATTTTCTAATCCTGGGATTACCAAGATTTATTTTTTCTGTTGTTTCTAAAACTGTGCTTCTTTAGAAATAAATTAGATTTTAATTATTTACCAAGAATTTTCCTTTTTCAAAACCTTTAGTGTTAGACACTTTCAAACTTGGATAGAGGTAGAAAGAATAGCATGACGAACTCACACGTGTCTGTTCCCTGCTCCAGCAGTTAACTTGAGGAGATGGATTCTGAGAGCAAGCTGAGGACCGTGGCCTGGAGCCAGCCCCAAGAACCCTCGAGTGAGGGACCGTCTGTGGACGGGTTACTGTCTGGGTGTAGACGTTTCAAAGAGATGGGAATTACACGTAAAGTCATAAATCAATACAGGGAAGACACACGTTATTTGGGGGGAAAAAGGTGGGGCATTTGGCAGGTGGGCCTGCAGAGAATACTTGGGTTCAAAGACTCCATGATTTGTTGGTTAAAGAAATGAAGCCTTGTCTAAAGGCGTGGGATATTTCAAGGTGAGAAAGTCTGTTAATCGGAGACAAATGACCGGACACAGACCCAGACTCAAGGGATTTGCATAAACTTAGATCTACTAATGAGTCACAAAGGAAGGGGGGGCCAGGATGAGGCAAGTCTGGCCTCCCTTCTCACAGCCACAAACTCTGCTGTAGGATATTTTTGGGTCCTCTTAGCCAGAGGGGATCCATTCAGTCATCCGGGGAGGAAATTAAGATTTTATTTAGTTCACAAATGTCACTTGTATTTGAAGCAACAGCCAAGGTTCACCAGATATTTAAGAAAGCCCAAAAGGTGAAAACAGAAAAAATAAAGGGAATGGAAGAAAACATCGATGTGTAAAAGACTGTAATTAATATTTTTAGACACATGAGATATTGCCCCTGTGCAATTACTGCGAAGATAATCTATATTCAGTAGTCTCGCTGTAAGTAATATGGGACTTGTTATTTTTAAAGTATAAATGTGTTACGTGTTAAAGTTAATAAGTCATTATATCGATATCCCAGAAACTGTTACTGAACCAAACTGGGGTCTGTTCCTCCAATGAAGCAAAGCAAACACTGATGTCAGGATTGCAGGGTTGACTTCATGAAGACTTCCACACCAAAATAAACAAATGGGACTAATTAAGTTGAAAAGCTTCTGCACAACTAAGGATGCAACAATTATAGCAAATAGACAACCTTCAGAATGGGAAAAAATATCTTCATGTTATGAATCTGATAAAGGGCTGGTAACTAGAATCCATAGAGAACTCAAGTTGATCAGCAAAAAAAGAACAAACAATCCCATCTATCACTGGGCAAGAGAAAGGAACAGAACCTTCTCTGAGGAAGACAGCCAAATGGCCAAAAAACACATGAAAAAATGCTCATTGTCCCTAATCATCAGAGAAACGCAAATCAAAACTACCCTGAGATATCACCTAAGCCCAGTGAGAATGACCCACATCACAGCGTCCCAAAGCTGCAGATGCTGGTGTGGATGTGGAGAGAGGGGAACACTTTTACACTGCTGGTGGGACTGCAAACTAATACAGGATCTTTGGAAGGAAGTATGGAGAATCCTCAGAGAACTCAAACTAGATCTGTCATTTGACCCTGCAATCCCATTACTAGGCATCTACCCAGAAGAAAAAAAAAACAACCATTTTATCATAAGGACATTTACACTAGATTGTTTATTGCAGCTCAATTTACAATCACCAAAATGTGGAAACAACCTAAACGCCTATCAGCTCAGGAATGG
The DNA here is from genome assembly GCA_963574355.1 of Loris lydekkerianus. Lineage (NCBI taxonomy): Eukaryota > Metazoa > Chordata > Mammalia > Primates > Lorisidae > Loris > Loris lydekkerianus. The sequence goes on from CAUYPK010134442.1 coordinate 25,698, forward strand.
ATTCACAAGCTGTGGCATCGTATACCATGGAATACTATTCAGCCATAAAAAATATGGTGACTTCACATCTTTTGTAATATCCTAGATGGAGTTGAAACACAGTCTTCTTAGTAAAGTGTCACAAGAATGGAAAAGCAAATATCCTAGGTACTCAATACTCATATGAAGCAGTAGACGATCTGATACCCACACAGAGGAAAAACTCAATTCAGTTCAAGATGTGGGGGAGGAGAGGGAAGGAGGGAGGGGAGTGGTGTGCTCCACTTAATGAGCAGTGTGCGGGTATGTGGCACACCTCCTGGGGTGAGACACAACTACAACAGGGACTACCCTAGCAGAAGCAAGCCTTGCAACCTACTTCTTTGTACCTTCAAATTAACCTGAAATAAAAAATAATTACTTAATTTCAAAAAGGAGTTACAGTGGAAGAAAGAGATGTCTTAGTTGCAAGGCACCATGACAGAAGAACTGGCAGCTCATGCCTAGGATTTGCATTCCCTGATGGCTTCCAAGCCGGGGTTCTTAAAGGCAAGGTGACCTTTCAGGCAGGCAAGATTGCAAATCAGTACCTAAAGGTTATATGTATTGGCTCAAGAAGCAGAGTCCAAATACTCAATTCCTCTCTGCATTTTCCACTGGTGAGGGTTTTTCTTTTCTTTCGTCTCTTCTCTCTTCTCTTCTCTTTTCTTTTTTCTTTTCTTATCTTTTCTGAGACAGAGTTAGGGTTAGGGTTAGCCCAGGCTAGAGTGCTATGACATCATAGCTCACAGCAACCTCCATCTCCTGGGTTCAGGCGATCCTCCTGCCTCAGCCTCCTGAGTAGCTGGGAGTATAGGTACCACCATACCCAGTCTTTAGGGAACCAAAATGCCTCCCAGCTCAGTCTCCTTGGAGGGCCTCTCCCCATATTAGGGTGGTCAGGTGCCTGGACGTCCTCTGAATGGGACCCAAGATTTTCCTTTATTTCCATTCTCGGAAAGCCCAACAGAGTGCTAAAAGGGGTTCCCGCTCAGCCTCGAAACCTAGCTTTTCAGCATAGGAAAAACAAGATACAAACACAAAACCAAAAAGTTAAAAACCTTTAGTCATAAATTTAAATGTGTAACAGCAAGAGGAAGTCAGTTTTTCCCATTTTCAAAAATATAAATCTTCTTATTCTGTGTACTCTGGGGAAAAAGCACTACACGATGAGGACTTTGTGCCAGAAAGAAAGACAGCCTAAGAATTCAATAAGCCAAGTCTAGAACGGGGGACTCTACAGAACCCGTGACCTAACCTCTAAGAATGAATAGTGTGGAAAAAGAAACAAATGAATATTTTTTGCGTTGCTCTTATTTGGTTCCCAACTCAAACCAATTTCAAAGACAACATACTATAGACAAGTAGAGAAAGTCAAACACGGGTGTTAGGGAATATGAAACAATGACTACTTTTGTTACACATAATAGTAACATTGGTATGTTAAAAAAGTCATGAACTCTGGAAGTTGAGGCAAGAGAACCTTCTAAGCCCAAGAGCTGGAGGTTGCTGTGAGCTGTGACGCTACAGCACTCTACTGAGGGCGACAAGGTGAGACTCTGTCTCTAAAAAAAAAAAAAAAGTCATTAGCTGCTAGCAATATATCCTGAAGCTTTTGCAGATGAAATAATGTGATACTTGGCATTTGCTTTAATAAACCTAGAAAAAAAAAAATTGAAGGAAGAAAAGTGAAATAAATTTGTCAAACTGTCGATATAGTCAGGTGGTGTGAGTTCATCATGCCGGAGAAGGAAGGGCCTGGAAAAAATGGCAAAAGTTTTTTGTGTCTCCCCAACTTTTTCAGGGAACTGCAACCTGCATCCTTGCCTCAGGGTCAGTAGCCAGAAGGGGCAGGGACCTCTCCCATTCTCTGTGGAGCAGCTCAAGGGAATCCTCTGGGCGAGGTCACAAAAGCCTCTAGGCCAGTGACGCGGGTTCGTCTGGGAGGAGGTGGAAAGACTGTCCAGAGGCCACGAGACTGTCTTGGCCCCAGATGGCATTATGGGATCAGACCCTTTAAAAGCTCCATCTTCTGTTCAGAAGTGGGGACTTGAATTTTGAGACCTTTGGCCATTTTCCTTCTTTGCTGGCAAAGTAATAAACTTCTCCTTCTGTCTCCTGAACCATTTGTCCTTCTTCTCACGTGGCTTTGGGGGACCAGGGCCAAACTTCCCATAACAACCACGCTGTCCTCTGGAATGCTTGTATGTTTGCAAATATCCTTAATTTTAAAAAGTTAAGAGACTTAACCTTTTAAGTCGTAACCAAAGAAAAAGGTAATTCATTTAATTAAAGATCGCAAGAAGGAATCCAGCTCAAATTCTAGATCCCTGGGTCCAGCCCCTACCAGGATGTGGCCCCAATTCCCCGATGCTCTGGCCTGGGGCAGCAGTGAGGGCCACAGCAGCCTCTTGCTCCAGAGCCCTCTTGAACTCCAGTCAGTAGCTGGTCGCATTCTCCACATTTTTATGCAGATGAGTTGCAGGGGTGGATTGGGGGCTGCAGCAGATGACCAGGAAATCACCAAGGGCAGCTCAGGAAAAAGGCCTCCCTCAGGGACGTCACAGGAAACCAGCCCCAAAGCCATGTCTTTTGAAACTCAGCAGAAAGCTCATGTCCCTTCTCGTCTGTTCGTTCGCCACGGTCTCCAGCCCCAGCCATGACGGAGTGTCCCTTTCTGCAGCATCCTCTCCCATAGTAGATGTTTTACCTCCCCCTCAGGGCAGAGAGGCCCCGTTCCATTTCTGCTGCTCCCTGCATCTTCCCTGTGGCCAGACCATTGTTCCCACATCCTTCCCACCCCCAGGAAAGAACAAAAGGCAAAGCTCAGTCCTCTGGGCAGAGTCTGTGCTGGGGCGCCACCTCCCACACCTGATGGAGAGGAAGGTCCAGGCTCCCTTAGGCTCCCAAAGCACTTGGAGATAAGTTCCAACGGAAGGATACATTTGCCTTCCTGTTGGAGTGAAGGGTTCTATGATTCATCTGTTCCCTGGGATTTCCCGTTATAGTCATGAAATCTGGCCTCTGCCCCTGATACAAAACCCTCGTGTTTATAGGAAGTAACCCAAGTAACTGACCACATGTTCACAGTCAAATGTGCGTCCTGTCCCCCAAGTTTGTACATTTCAGCAAGATAAATTTTTCCTTTTCAGCCACACTTGAATAGTTGATATAGTTGAAATAAGTTCCAAATAAGGTAGGTATAAATAAGTTCAAACTCAAGAATTTTATCTTCTAAATCCTCCCCCAAACCATAGATAGCCATATCGCTGGGACCTTGTATTGCATTTGGTTTCACCAAAAACCAATTTCCTTGTCCTCAAACCATCGGTCCCTCTTCTTCTGATGCTTGTGGGGACAAGTGCTTCTGCCCAAACAGAAACAACTCATTTTAGCAAATTCGAAGGGAGAATGGCCTCAGCCATCTAGAATTAGATTTGAAACAAATGACAAGTGAGACCCTCAGAATCACAGAGTGTTAGGGGTAGACTGGCCTGCAGCCAGCTCCTTTCTCAGCTCAGAAAGCTGGCGTCCACAGAGAGTCGGATTTGGAAGCCTGAGGCTCCAGAGGGAGCAAGGGAGGCCAGGTTTTCCACAGACGACCAAAATCCCACTCTCTCACTCCTGTCACTTTCTGAAGGGTCCCTCTTACTGGCTCCACTTCTTCACTGTCATTTCCTGTCCCTTCCACCTGTCACCCATCTGCTCCTTGCCACAGCCACCTTGTCTGCAGCACAGCTCTGGACACGACACTCCCAGCTCTGGACACAATGCTCCCAGCTCTGGACACGACTCTCCCAGGTCTGGACACGACTCTCCCAGCTCTGGACACAACTCTCCCAGGTCTGGACACGACTCTCCCAGCTCTGGGCACGACTCTCCCAGCTCTGGGCACGACTCTCCCAGGTCTGGACACGACTCTCCCAGCTCTGGACACGACTCTCCCAGCTCTGGACACGACTCTCCCAGCTCTGGACACGACTCTCCCAGCTCTGGACATGACTCTCCCAGGTCTGGACATGTCTCTCTCAGCTCTGGACATGACTCTCCCAGCTCTGAACTGTTCAGCAGGCCAGGGCTGGGCTGAGGCCCAGAACATTTCAGCTGAACCTCGTGTGGCTCTCAGGGACCCTGCCCAGACCACCCGTGAAAGCAGGTGCTCCTGGGCTAGCTCTGAGCTGCCTCTTTGCCCAGGCGCTCTCTACCTGAGAAGTTCTCCCTCTTTGAAAGTGAGACCCTCCTATGCTCAGAAGGCCCAGTGCAGACCCCACGTTCTCCACGCCGTCTTCATTCACTCTCCTAAGTGGGAGCTGGTCCTTCCCCCCTTCCCTCCTTGCACCATGCACTGTGGATCTCTATCTGAGCAGGAACAACATTCCACTGGGTGTCATTCTGTAGTGAATTATGAGCATTTTGCCTCTTCCCCCTAGATCATAAATTCCTTTAGGTCAGAAACCAGATCTTATTCACGAGCCTAGTATAGTTATTTGCTCAGAATTAACATCAAAAAATTTGTTAATTAAATTGGGTTGAAATCCACTATCTCTGGACACCTAACAGCATTCAGAGATTTCATCCTAAAGAGCCGAAACTCAGTATTTTGTGTATTTCTATCCTTGGTCATCTTGGGTCTCCTGGAAGTCACCTTTATCTCCAGCAATGAGCCATGGGTAGAAATAGGAAAAATTCTCTTTTCTTTGCTATTTCCTTAGATCATGCTCAGTAAAAAGTTCAACTAAACACATTTATTGAACACCTAGTGTGCAGGCAACATGGGCCTAGGCTGCTGCAGGAGGAGAGAGATGAAGGAAGCCTGGGGCCTCAACCATAAAATAGTTGTGTTGGGATAATTTCCATAGTTGTAGGCTCAAGTACCAACCCAGGCGTTAACTCTCAGGCACTTCTCAAATATACAACTGCCAACGCTCCCTGTCCACCTTTAAAGAAAGTTATAAAAGACCAATCACCTTCAGAACTATCCTTGACTGAGAATCAGAAGACCTTGGGTTTCCTTCAGACTACACAAGACTATTCTGACCTGGGACGAGTCACCATCTCAGTTCATCTTCCTCATTGGTAAAGCAGAGAAAGAGCTTTCATGGACTTTTTCAAGGTGCCTCCTACCTAGAAACACTGTGGGCCAATTCTGCCTACTTAGGCTCTAGTTCCCAGCCCAGGGGCACCATCAGGAACTTGCAAACAGATTGAGGCAGACCCTCTGGTTCCCGGAGCTTCCTTTCCTCCAGATGGAAGGTGACGATTCTGTGGGAAGCTGAGCTGGGGTCGTTTCTCCTCGTCCCACCAGCTCATTGTCCAGGCATCCCAGAGTGAGTCCCATGTCACCTGCGCACAGTTCCACTTGCCAAAGGCACTGTGAGCCAAGCACCTGCTCAGCCTCCACCAGAGGTTCAGTAGATGTAAAGGTTGTGAAAATACTCTGAACATGGAGAGAAGCTGTCTAATTATAAATATTGCTGAAGTTGCCAACACTTTAGGGAAGAGGTGTGTGACAGGGGGAAACAGAATGAAGTCACAGATGACAGTCCCATAAACTGTTCTCAACTCCTGAAGAATCACCTTTTTTGACAGTGTGCAAAGCTTCCCTCCCTCAATGTTGTCCTGCATGTCTGTTTATGCTTGAAACAAAGATTTAACATGGAGTGAGTGAACACACAGTGATGTCAAAGGAAGTCCAGGAGCCTGGGACTGGCCCTGGGCTACCTCCTGTGCTCTGGCCGGGAGAGTAAGAACTCCAGCGCCCTCATCAGGCCCAGCTGGAAAGCACGCAGGCCTGATTCCAGGGCAAGTACAGCTGCCCCTCTCTTCCCACAACTGGGTCACTTGAAAAAAGAATCTGAATTTTTCCCATATTATTCAAACCTATAATCTACCACGGTCCTGCCTGAGAAAGACAGATTGGGTCTTTACCAAATGTAAAACTATTTGGCCTGTGTAGCTTCCACCCTCCCTGTTTCAACAAACTGCCCATAGGGAGCTACTTTCCAAAGCAAGTGGTGCAAAGAGGCGGCGAGTGACTTCCACTCACAGAGCCAGACTGTAGTTAGACCTCTATTTACTACCCACTGTGGGCAATCCTACCTTGACCTCACTGCCCTCAGGGGATTCGAGTGGACATTGGCCAGTATTTGCAGACCACATTTAATATAAGGAGACATTATCAAATTGCTGTTAGTAAAGCATGGGTAGACTAATAAAATTATTCCACTCAAGTTCTTTTCTTTTCATTCATTTTTTTCCCCAGAGACTAGGTCTCCCTCTGTCACCTGTTATCCACCTGGAGTGCAGTGGTGGATCATAGCTTTCGGCAGACTCCAAGTCCTGGGCTCAAGGATGCTCCTGCCTTGGCCACCCTATAGCTGGGAATACAGACATGTGTCACCACACACAGTTAATTTTTCTATTTTTTCTAGAGACAGGGTCTCAATATATTGTCCAGGTTGGTCTCCAACTCCTGGGCCAGGCAATCCTCTGGTCTTGGCCTCCCAAAGTGCTGGGTTTACTTCATCTACAAAACTCTTTTACTTTCAAAGCAAGAGATTTTTTAGACAGTCTCAGATCTGCTCTTATACTCAGCCTCCTGTGATACATTATTTTGGTTGAAGTATATGAAGAAAATTCAGCCTTACACAGATAAGTAGTTAGAAAAGGGAAGAGTATTTCACCAGCCTTCAGATATTCTTGTGGTTAACTACCCTTTTTATATACTTTGCCAACTACCAAAATGTTAGTTTCTATGGAATAGTAGTAATATAGTATCTGAAACTATATCAATGAATGTGTTATACTCTATTACATTAAAATCCACTGATTATCCTGAACTTTTGAAAAGATCTTTTACTCATGCATAGAGTAAAATCGTGATTCACCAAGTTATGAAAATCTGTAAAGCTTTGACACATTTCATTAGCAATATAAAAAGCATTTGATTAATTAATATCACCATCAAATTCATCAGAAAAGTTCTCAAAGGTGAAAAACTTATGAATCTCACTGTGGTAGATACAAGTTTCCCAGATTTCTAATTTTCACTTCAAAGTTCAAAGTTTATCATAGGCACATACGCTGTTAGTTGCTTATCTTAAATGGATGAGCTCACTTTATCTTTGAGAAAATATTGGCCAAACACTGAAGTCTGAAAAACCATAATTTGCCAGTAATTTGTGTGTGTGTTTAAGTAAAAAATTGTGTTCCCAAAATGGGGATTCTTGTCTAGGCTGCACAAGTGTTTTTCTTCAAAATGACCATCCTACTTCAGTATGCAGCAAAACTGTTCTGTGCTGTGAACTAAATTAAAATTTAAGGCTCCCCACTATCAGTAGCTAACTAACTGAAACCCCTTTTAGCCAAGAAGATCCCCTAAAAGTGAGTTTCTAGCCATGAGATAGGAGAACAGACATGTCTAATCATGCCTCCCTTCCCTTCTTAAAGATGTGACTCATTAACGGCCTTAAAGCTACACAAGACACACCTGCAGGTCCTCAATATACACAACAAACCACTTGAGTCTGGGCCCATGCCCTGTCTCTGATTAACAGACCCTTATCTTAACTCCGCATTCCTTTTAGCTGACTCCTGGTCTGTTAAACAAAGCCTATCTCTTTTAGCCAATTGTCAACTAAAGAATCTTTAAACACACGTATAACCTATAAGCCTCCCACTTGGAGATGTCCTGTATTTGGGGGCCAAACAAATGCACACCTGCCATGTGTTGATTTATTACTTTATCTGTAATTCCTGCCTCCCTGAAATGTATAGAATCAAACTGTAACCCCACCACCGGGAGTCCACTGGCTCAAGGCCTCTTGGGCACGACTTTGGGTCATGGTCCTCAAATAACCCCCCTATATTATCTTACAGAGTATGTCTCCCTTTCCACTGACATGGGTTTTCCTCCATTCTGCCACACTGAATATAAAAAGAATGTGAATTCAAGGGCTGAGAGTTAATAAAATTTAAAACCTGCACTGCTTCATCAAGGCCATTTACGTCTTAGGTGAAAGTGGCTTTTTTTTTTTTTTTTAACTGCTGATGTGCGATAGTAAAGAACACACACACACACACACACACACCCACTAGAAACGTCCTGTGCAGTGCGCTGGTGCGCGCCAAGCACTTTTCACCCCCACGCCTTCTGCACCTACGGGAAGATGTCAACCCAGGGGGAGAAGGTATCCTGGTATTAGTCTGAAAATGGTTTGACCTCCTAGCCCCTGGGTCTCAGTGACTAACCTCCTAGGAGCCTGGGAACCGCACTCTAAGGACAACCTCCTGCCCCAAAGATCTCATTGTAATTTTCTCTGACCTCTGTTGAGAGCGTTAGTCTGGAGCAGCTCGCGGGGAGCAGGCAGGGGACTGTGTTCCCCAGAAGGAGCCTCCGAGGGATCCTTATCCTCTCGCGCCCCCTGCCGGCGGCTGTCCGCACTGCAGCCGGTCGCGGGTGCAGGTGTCCCGCGTTAGGCCAGGGAGAGGCGAGGAAAGGGGTGTTCTTGAGGACGTGGTGGGGGTCCCTGGAAAAAAGACCAGGTGTTGGCTTAACTCCAGGGCGCCCCCGCCACCCCCTCTTCCCAGGGGAGGCCGGTTACATCTGTGAAAACTTTTGCCACCTTTCCATTGAGGAAAAAACTATACTAAAAGTCGTTTCTTACTTTTCTATCCTCAAACAAACTTTTAAAGAATGGGTCTCAGGGTGTCCTCTCGCGCAGGAGTAAAAGGGAGGCGGGGCTGGGATCCTACCAGCTCCCCTGCGCCTCCTGTTTTCACTGAGATCTCACCGGAAAATGTAAAATCACAGACGGCCCAGTAAGGCCTTGGCGCTTCCTGAGGACGTGTCAGGCCTGGACACTTGAGAGAAACCTGAAGACCAAGGTCGCCAGACCCGGGAAGAGAGGGGAAGAGAGGGCAGCTGCGTGGGGGCTCGGCCTGGGCGTCTCAGCCAGGCCATTCCTGCGTCCTGAGCCACCGTGCAAAGCTGGGCTGTGCCAACCTTTAACGCAGGCGACAGAAACTCAGAATGCTTCCGAGGGAGGAGGGATCAGACTGAGGACCGGGAGAGACAGACAGACCTGAACCTGTACTTAAACTTCCATGGGACACTTAAATTACATTGATTTTAAAAAAGTTAAAAAAAAAAAAAAATATATATATATATATATATATATATATATATATATTTACTGTGCTCTGAACTTCTTTCAAACATAATTCAACTAATGACCTTTAAAATTTTTCATGACACCCCTAAGATCCTCTCACAGTGGTGCCACAGCACACCAGTTGAAAATCACTGCTCAAATCCCTTTTAACCAACAGGAATTCTTCATGATTACACAAACACTGAAGGCAAGGATTGAGGTCCAGGGTCATCCCAGTTCCTCACTGTGCTCTTCAAGCCTGGTCTCCATGTGGTCCCTACATATTCTCCCACTTCTGGCTCCAGCCCATCTTAAAATGTTCTAACGAGCAGCATGGAGTTTCCTTACCCCGTCTCATCACCTGCTGCCTCTCAGGCTCCAGCTAGTGGCCCCTCTTCCCACTCATTCCACTTTCAGACCCATCTTTACCTCCCTTTATACTCAGCCCTCTACGTCCCACATGGACCTCCCTTTATACTCAGCCCTCTACGTTTCAAACCCTTGTTGGTCCATCTCCCCAAAGTGGTAAGTGCTGTCAGGGTAGGGGCTGTGTGGCCTCCCTGTTGTATTCTGACACCTGCACCATGTCTGCATCTCCAGGCCAACAAACAAGTCCATCAGAGATCTAGGACCATGGCCTCAGAGCACCTGCATGCACCTTCTCCCCTGAGAAATTCTTCTCATGCTCAAGACACAGCTCAGCACTTCCCTCCCACCTGGAAGCCTTCCTTCCCTGCTGAACCCAGCAGACCCATTTTGGTCCTTAGTCTCTGGCCACATACCACTGTTTGAACTGATTTTAGCATGTATCTAACTCTGCCTTGCAAGAGATTTGGTTCACTGTGTGTGCCTTTCCCTCATCTGAGTTGGAGCACTTGCAGGCAAGGGCACACCCAGCCCTATTCCCAATTAGTTCACCATGCATTGAAATCATTGTAAAACTTGACTCATTTTATGAATGAATGGGATCAAAGACTTTGGTGTGAGTGAGAGGAGCATGAAGTAGGCAGGTGAACTTGGGTGGTTTCTTATTAAACACCAACCATCTTTATAGTAATTCTCAGACAGGACTGGATCCACAAAAGATGTTTAAAGTGAATCTTACTAAAGTTATTTATTTGCTAAATTCTTTCATGCATCATGATACATTCATATGGAAAACATTTTTCACCTCAAGTTGGAGAAGCAGCTTGGTGTGTAGTAGAAAACCCATAACCTTACAATCAGCTGAACTCAAGCTTGAATTTCTCCTCTGCTCCTTGTTACCTTGAACAAGTTACTTGGCCTTGTAATTGTTGTCAGGCAGACTGAGAGACTAGGGATAGGTAGAAATTGTTAAAGCAATGAGCAGACAAAAATCTTCTATAATTAATAAAATATGAAATTAGAGTGTGTGCAGAACTTCGGGATATAGTTGGATAGCATTTGCAACTATATCAGGAAGACTCTCAATTTAAAAGGGGGGAACTGAACTCAAATATGTTAAGAAGAAAGAAAGAAAGAAAAGGAAGGAAGGAAGGAAGGAAGGAAGGAAGGAAGGAAGGAAGGAAGGAAGGATTAAACCACAAGTCATGAGCATCCAGGAGAGCTCCAGCTTTCAGCACATCTGTGTCCAGAGGTTCCGATGGTCTCCTTGGGGATCTGACTCACTCTCCACACCTTGGGCAGGCTCTGTGGTAAGGGTAAGAAGACTTGCCACCCCAGCTCCTCATTGCATGAGCTTAGAAAAGACACAGAAACTAATTCCTGCAGCCTGGAATGAGGTGGATGCAGGTCAGAACTCCATAGAATAGAATGGGACCACTCTATTCTGTCACAGCTCACAGCTACCTCCAACTCCTGGGCTTAGGCGATTCTCTTGCCTCTGCCTCCCAAGTAGCTGGGACTACAGGCGCCTGCCACAACGCCTGGCTATTTTTTTGGTTGCAGTTGTCATTGTTGTTCAGCTGGGCTCAAACCCACCAGCCTCAGCGTATGTGGCTGGTGCCCTACTCACTGAGCTACAGGCGCCAAGCCATTTAGGACCATTTTCTAAAGCAAAGGTGGGTAGTTTTATCAGAAGAGACAGAAAATGTTATCCAGGCAAACATAACAGATGCTACTCCAGCAGTTCGGCACAAGTCTTGCTCTGAAGGCTTGCCCAGAATGGCTCTACCTTCCCGCCCTCTCCCGAGACCTTGGGCTTCACCACATCCCTGATGCCTGTGTTACCAAAGACATAATGATGAAAAATGGTCGCAATGAACAACATGTATTTACCTGAGCTGAAGACTTTTCATAGATCTCACTTTATTCCCACCCCACAGCCCCACCCCCGCCCCGAGGAAGGCAGTCACTCTTATCTGCTCAATTCAGATGAAGGCAGAGAGGCACAGAAAAGTTAAGCAAATTGCCCTGGGTGGTAGAGTTGAGATTCAAACCCAAGGATTCCCATACAAGGGCTTGTGCTCTTAACCACTGCAGGACCTGCATGTGGTCACGGGTGCACGGTGACATCTCTGACAGCATCACCTGTGCTCCTTCACACCCGGGTCTCCAGCATCCAGCAGAATCTCCCAGCAGAACAGGTGCTATGTGAATGTAAGTTACCAGACAGTCCTATGTAAGTGATGCTGACTTTCCCTTCCCATCTCACCGAGCTGTGGAAGGATTAAGCGATATTTGTAAAGCAATCAAGCTGGTGCATGACACACAGTAAGTGCTGGACACCTCCATTGTTACTGTCATTTCTGATGTTATTATTGTCAGCATCATGGAGCTAATTGATTACGTCTGAGCCCTGTTGTCCTGAGGTTGGGGGACCCAGATAGGAGGTGGAGTCTGGGTGGAATGGGGCTCTTGGAGGACCTAGGGATCTATGATGAGAGGGACACCAAAACATCAGGTCTTCCCCTTTTGTCCTCCCATATGAAGGTCCCACAGCCTAAACATTCCAGAAGCTACCGGGTAAGTGTTCCATAGATGCCAAACCCAAGGACCAGTGAGTCAGGTCTCCCCTGAGTACACGGGCAAGAAGCTTGTTTCCCGCCCCTCCCCAGAGCTGGTCAGTTCAGTCAGCTGCAGGCGAGATTCCAGGGAAAACTCCCACCACCAGGGCCAGTCCCAGCTTCAATGTCTCCTCACCCCACTTGAAATTCTACCCACTAGTGGCTTGTTTGACTCAGCAAGAAGGACCCCAGAGAAGCAGGAGTCAGTGGCACAGCCACGTGCATGTTGAGGACAGAGATCACTGTGGGACCATCAGACAGTCTGGATTCCTTGTCACATTTTTAAGTGCATTTTAAAAACTAGAGATTACAAAGGAAACCATATTGAGATAGTTGCCAATGTAATTTTCAATGTGATACAATATATGTGCTTCTCTACAACTTATAGCTGCCATCATTTCAAAGTAGCGGTGAGGGTTTACAATCTTTCAAGATGTCTGCAGCCAGCATGAGGTGCCCTGAGAAGATCCATGTTCCCTGCGGGGACAGAGCCCCAGGTATTGCTGTGACTACAGGAGCGTGCCTGCCTGTGCTTGTAACTGAGGGGAATGCTTAATTTCACCTGAGGTTGGTTAAAAGAAGTGATTGGTTTCTTTCCAAGTTCAAGGAGCTTTTGAATTCTTCCCTTATAAGAGTCCAGTTATGTAAATTAAAAACAAAAATAATAACAAAATGTAAACAACAATAACAAAAATCTCTTGTTCTAAAATCTCAAGTTAGGACTTACCAATGTTAAGAAAATGGGAATGTCGATGGAAAGGCCTGGAGACAGGAGAACCCTTGGATGGTGGCTCTCACCTTTTACAATGACCCCCAAACCCGGGAGTTACTGAGCATGCAGGCTCTGCTTCCAGACACTCTGGTTCAGCAGACCTGTGAATCGGGCTGGGATCCTCCCTGGGTCTCCCAGCTAGCAAATGACTCTGCTGACATCTGAACTCAGGTCCATCTGACCCCAGAGCCTGGGATTCTAAGCACTGAACCTCCTTCCATTCGGGGATAGGAACAGGGCCGGAATACCACCTGGAAAGGAAACTAGAGTAATGGCAGGTTGAAGAAGTTATGCGAAACACAGCTAATGTCACAGCAGAACTTTGAGTCCAGGACCCCAGACCCTAAGCCCAGCCTTGCAACACCAGAGGGGCATTTAAGGGAAAGGAGAAACATACAACTTTACAGCCTAGTCTAGGCTGACCGGCCCTGTTCCCTACCACCACTGTCCCAAAGGCCAAATCGTTGTCCTGTGACTGTGAGGCACGCAGCCCAGCCTTTCCTGGCCCCGTTTGCTGCCGGTGAGAAAAGAAGACATCGGTCACCCCTCAGCCTGCGCACCCACAGCTGGCCCCAGTCAGAATGTCTAGCAAGAGTCAGCAAGTGCCAAACTTCTGGAACTATCTCCATTTAGCAGAGTCTGCTAACTTCCATCAGCTGACCCCATCTCTTTGATTTGAAAGTTCAAATCTCAGCTGAGAATTTCCCTGGGGAGCATTTCAATGCCTTGCTGGGCCCAAAAGACACGATTAGGCAGAAACACCGTCCTCGGGGGATTACCAAAGCAGGGAAATCAGAGGCCACGACCAGGGGGCATTCAATAGGTCCCATCAGTGAATCCCAATCTCATTTCATGGCTGAAACCCTACAGGAGTCGAGAGACCAACACTCATCTCTTCTTCCACCCCATATCGTGGGCATCTGGTCACTGTCCTTCCCTTAGATGAGTTACATCAAGAGATGTCCTATCCAGGAGCCCGAGAACCCCTGGGCACTGTTCTTAGAAAAGTAAAATGGCATAGTCACAACGGAAAACAGCAGGGAGGTTCCCCAAAAATTAAAAACAGAACTACCATATGATCCAGTAATCCTTCTCCTGAGTATTTATTGAAAAGAATTAAAACTAGTATCTCAAAGAGACATCTGCACTCTGGTGCTCACTGCAGCATGATTCACGATAGCCAAGTGTTCATTGATGAATAAATGGGGGAAGACGGAGTGTAATTCACAAAGTGGGAGTGTTCACCCATAGAAAAGAAGGAATTCTTGTCATACGTTACCACATGGGCGAATCTTTAGGACATTAAGCTCGCTGAAATAAACCAGGGACAGGAGGATAAATGCTGTACCTATAAAGCAACACACTCGCAGAAGCAGGAGGGAGAAAGGCAGTTGTCAGGGGCCTGGGGTAAACTGCCCTTTGCAATAATGTACTGCACACTTAAAAGTTGTGAAGAGAGTAACTACAATGTTATATATATATATATATATAAACCACACTTTCTTTACAAAGCTCCATGAGCTCTTCTCATGGACAAGAAGAGAACTGAAGAGAGTCTAAGGTTAACCTGAAGCTCCTTTATTGCAGAACTCGGCCAGCAGCGTACCCGGTGCAAGTGGCGAGAACAGCTGAGCAAACGTGATGCCAAACGACTTGGGCCATGCGTGAGATGATCCCTTGTAAGAAGGAAGCAGTCCGGACCCCTGGGTCTCTGCAGATGGACATTGTGTCCAAGAATTTAGATTCTATTGAAGAACAACTATAATTTCAATGCTTCTGCCAACTCTCTTTTTTCACAATAGCATCAGGGAGCAAATAATTCTTTAGTTGGCTGAGCTAAAATGAAGTTTTATATCTGCAAAGTTGGGATCAAGACCTTACTGGGGTTGGAGGGTGAGAACTCTAATGCTTCACAGGAGTTTGGAAGTCATGGCCAGATAGCAGGGGAGGGAGACCAGTGCTGTCCACAAGCAGCTCACATGATGTGGTGGGGAGAGAGTAGGTAAGGCCAGAGAGAAATCTTCTGGGGCCAGGGATGGAACATCAATTAAAAAAGAATCTCACAGGCGGTTCCTGTAGCTCAGTGGCTATAGCGCTGGCCACATACACCAAGGCTGGTGGGTTCAAACCCAGCCTGAGCCAACTAAACAATGACAACGGCAACAAAAAAAAAAATAGCAGGGCATTGTGGCAGGTACCTGTAGTCCCAGCTACTTGGGAGGCTGAGACAAAAGAATTACTTAAGCCCAAGAGTTTGAGGTTGCTGTGATCTGTGATGCCACAGCACTCTACCAAGGGGGACAAAGTGAGACTCTGTCTCAAAAAAAAAGAATCTCACAATAGTAATGTCTGATATTCAATGGTTGTTTCCCTTCCTGAGCAGTAATTAACATATAATACCTCAATATTTCTGAAAATATGTCTAATAGGCCCCAGTCTGTTGTGAATGGAACAGTGGGGAAATGAAGGAAGAGGGTGTGTCCAGCGTGGGGGAGAGTGGGCCTGCAAGCAAGGAAAGATGGCAGCTGAAGGGGGATGGTCATGAGCAAGGAACCAGGAGAAGTGGGAGCCAAACAGGGGTGAGAGTGAAGAAGGGAGGAAAAACTTGATGGAGATGTAGGGTTAGAACTCGTGATGTCAGAGGAGATGTAGGGGCAGACTCTGCGGTGTCAGAAGAAGTCACCTCGTGATGTCAGAGGAGATGTAGGGGCAGACCCCGCGGTGTCAGAGGAAGTCACTGCCTGCAGTTTCTCCCCTCAGCAGTCGCACCCCCAGGCTGAATCCAAAAAACCAGAAAACCCTGTATAGCTAAGGCAGTTCTAAGTAATAAAAACAAGGCCAGGGGCATCAGCCTACAGGCCATAGTGATCAAAACAGCATGGTATTGGCACAAAAATAGAGACATAGACATCTGGAACCAAATAGAAAACCAGGAGATGAAACTAACATCTTACAGCCACCTAATATTTGATAAACCAAAAAAGAACATACACTGGTGGAAATAATTCCTATTCAATAATGGTGCTGGGAGAACTGGATATCCACATGTAAAAGACTGAAACTGGACCCACATCTTTCTCCATTCACAAAAATTGATTCAAGATAGATAAAAGACTTAAATTTAAGGCATGAAATAATAAAAATTCTCAAAGAAAGCATAGGAAAAACACTTGAAGATATTGGCCTGGGGAAAGACTTCATGAAGAAGACTTCTGTGACAATTGCAACAACAACAAAAATAAACAAATGGGACTTAATTAGACTTAAAATCTTCTGTACAGCTAAAGAGACAACAACCAAAGCAAATAGACAACCTACACAATGGGAAAGGATATTTGCATGTTTTGAATCAGATAAAAGCTTGATAACTAGGATCTACAGAGAACTCGAATTAATCAACATGAAAAAAGCCAACAATCCCTTATGTCAATGGGCAAGAGAGATGAATAGAACCTTCTCTAAAGAAGACAGACAAATGGCTAGCAAACATGAAAAAATGCTCATCATTTCTAATGTTTAGAGCAGGGGTCCTCAAACTTTTTAAACAGGGGGCCAGTTCACTGTCCCTCAGATTGTTGGACGGCCAGACTATAGTGTTTAAAAAAAAAAAAACTATGAACAAATTCCTTTGCACATTGCACATATCTTATTTTGAAGTAAAAAAACAAAATGAGAACAAATACAATATTTAAAATGAAGAACAAGTAAAGTTAAATCAACAAACTTACCAGTATTTCAATGGGAACTATGGGCCTGCTTTTGGCTAATGAGATGGTCAATGTTCGGATCCATATTTGTCACTGCTAGTTGTAACAAGTGATGCAAATGTGCATCAGTTAGTCTAGATCTGGTTGGAGATTTCAGATGTTTCATTCTGGAAAAAGTCTGTTCACAGACATAAGTGCTGCCAAAGATGGTTGCCATTTTGAGTGCATGGTTCCTGAGATTAGAATATGTCTCAGAGGGAAGAGATGCATAGAAATTAGGAAGGCTGCTTGACTTGAATGCGTCTTTCAGAGAGTCACAGTTCTGCAGTTCAGCCAGTTCCATTTGGTAAATTGTATCCACATTTTCAATGTCAATAGAAAACGGGTTATGGAAAAGCTGTATGTCCTGTTCATGGAGATGAAGCTCCTTAAATCTAAATTGAAACTCCTTTTGCAACTTTTTCAATGAATCCACAAGTTTTATTTGGGAATGCAACCAATGGATTTTCCACTAACAGATTTTGAGTTGGGGGGAGATGGCAGAAATTTTCCTCCTTCACTTGTTTGATGAGGAGGCCTGATTTTACTTCAAATGCTTTCACATGTGATTGTGTATCACAGATGAGCTTCCCCTTTCCTTGAAGTTGCACATTGAAACTGTTGAGTAGCTCTGTTACATCTATCAGAAAGGCAAGGTGCCATTTCCATTCTGCATCATT
>CAUYPK010134446.1:0-10871 GCA_963574355.1 Loris lydekkerianus
AACAAAAGAAATAGTTGTTTAACCCTAATGCTACTTAAATCATTTCAGAGAATAGTAAAAGATTGTTAAAATTATTTTTACAAAGCAAATATAACATTTATTCTAAAACATGCCAAAGATTGTACCTGAAAATAAAATTACGGACCAGTCTCACTTATTAATATCAATGTAAATATCTTAAAATTTAAGGAAATAGAATCCAATGTTATATTAAAAAAAAAAAAAAAATATATATATATATAAAATGCCCAAGTAAGATTTAGTTTATGAATTCAAGGTCGGTTCAATATTAACAAATGTAGTAATAATTGCCAAATTTTAATAAACATTCATATTTTAGAAATTCAATAGCATACTACTTAAGGAATGCTTTTCTTATATAATGACTATATATGCCATAAATGTATACATAATAGACATAGTATACTACATGTTATATATGTAAAATGTCCAAAGTTAAGATTTTAATCAATGAGGAACTTCTAAAAGTTTTTCCCCTAATGCCAGGAATGAGAAATGAGACAGACAAGGGTGTCTCCTATCACCATATTATTATATTTGTCATTGTATTGGATGTATAAACAAATTCAATTAAATGAAAGAAAGGAATAGAGGCTTAAGAATTGGGAAGGAAGATGTAAAACTATTTTATTTGCAAATGATATAAATAAATTTTTTTTGTTTGCTTTTTGAGATAGTTTCCCTTTGTCACCCTTGGTAGAGTGCTGTAGTTTCATAGCTGACAGGAACCTCAAACTCTTGGACTCAAGTGATCCTCTTGCCTCAGCTTTCTTTTCTTTCTTTTTTTTCTTTCTCCTTTCTCTTCCCTTCCCTTCCCTTCCCTGTCCTTCCCTTCCCTTTCTCTATTTTAGTAGCAATGTGATCTCACTCTTACTCAGGCTGGTCCCAAACTTGTAAGCTCAAGAGATCACTTGCTTCAGCCTCCCAGAGTGCTAAGAATAATTAAATATTATAACTCCACCTCCCCCCCAAAAAAAATTTACAGGAAAACAACTACCAAAAGATGAGAGGATTTAGTAAAGAACTGGTTTATAAGATCAGTTTGCAGAAAATCAATAGCATGTGAAAATTAAAACAATAAAGCATTAAGAGGAAAGTACAGAAGACTGATGCTTGGGTAGGGTCCACATGTTGCATTTGGTCAACACGTCTCTTAAATCTGGTTTAATCTGTGGGTTACCCATCTCCTTGTCCTCTCTCTTACAATTTAGTTGTTGAAGAAACTGGGTTTTTGTCACATAGAGTCTTTCATACTTTAGATTTTGTCGATTGTGTCCCCATAGTATAGATCTTCTGATTTGAACAAACCAACTTGTTAAAAAAAAAAAAAATGACATTTTCAGGGAAATTTGAACAATGACTAGATGATATTTGACAACACTAAAGAAAAAATAGTGTTAACTTTTTAATGTCATACAAATATCATTTTTTAAGAGTTATTGTCTTTTAGATGTACACACTGAAACAAAATATTATGATGTTCCAAAGTAATCCAATGAGGTGGATGTGGGGTGGCGATAGAAGCTGAAGCAAGGTGTGCTGGAAATTGTTTAATAACGGGCTCTCCATCGGGAAGAGGTGGGAGCCTTGCTTTCTAGTGTTCTCCAATTTCTAAGGTGTAAGTACTCCAACCATGAAGGATCTCAAACTCCCAGCATTATATCACCAAACATGGGACCGGGAAGAGACATGCATCATCAGCCTTTGGCAGATAGTTTAAGTTGGCCCCGGCACATCACGGATTGGGGGTAGAGATGAGATAAGATTGGCTGTGAGTTTAAACAGGGTGATGAGTACATGGGGGTTCATTGCACTATCCTAACTTTGTATATGTTTGATATTTTAATAAATTTAAAAATAAGAAACAGAGAAAAATCTTAAATTTCAAGATTAATTTTTTAAAACCTTCTAATGTTAAGAGTGATGGTCATTGCAAATAATTATGAATAGGAATTAAGTGTAATCACAATGACGGTCCATGAGAGACTAACCAAAATGGTGAGGACAGTAAGAACTGTGGTTTTGAGAGCCTACTACCTACCTGGCCCTGGTTTAAAGTACTTCACAAGGTATAACTCAACGTGCTATTATTATGCTTGTTTTACAGATGAGGAAACCGAGGAGTTGAAAGATCTCATAGCCAGGATGTGGCCGACTCTGGATTCAAACCCAGGTCTGCAGCCTCCAGAGCCTGCAATTTTAAACTCCAGTCTAAGACACTTGACTCAAAAAACAGCCAAAATTGAAAGATTGGCAGGAAACTCAGTTGTGTTGCTGAATGATAATATCTTGAAGAGACCTTTTTTCACAACTACAGATGAGTTGAGTGCCTCCTCTGGGCCAGTGTTAAACAAGGCGCTGGTGTCCAGGGAAAACGTGGTTCCATCCTAACCTGTCCTGGGAAGCAAATCACTTTTCCAAAATAGGATTTCACCTGTATGGGGCTGGGTGAGGCTGGGTGAGGGGAGAAGGGGATGACTCATGAAGTTTCTAAGTCTTTTACTGCTGTGATGTTATGGTAGTTTCTTTACATACATCTGTTCAGAGTAATTTTTCTATGTGTTAAGAACAAATGTTTTTACCTTTTGTCACAGCACAGATTATTTTATTCATGCAAGAAATGTTTATTTGGCATCCACAAAGCCCTTTGCTAGAGGGACAACTGAGACAATCTGATGGTAACAAATTAAATAATCAAGATACTTCAGAGAGTCACAAGGTCTTCCTAAAGCAACCTCATGTGTTGGCGTGTGTGTGTGTGTGTGTGTGTGGGGGGGGAGCAGGTAGGGAAGAACTCTTCCAGGAGATAGTGTTTGAACTGAAGGGTGGGCAGAGGGTGAAGGTCAGAGGAAGGGGGTGGTGGGCACCCCTTTGAGGAAAGGCCGGGGGCACACCACTATTTCCAGCACACATTTTGAGGCACTGATGAGATGTTTTTGTAATTAAGGCTTTTCTGTCTTGCTGCCTAGAGAGCCTTGCAGCTCAGATTCCTCCTTTCCTCCCAAAGTTGATGACACATGTTTTCCTGGAAGGGGGCAGCACTTGAGTGCAGGTGGGTGGGGTAAAAGGCCCTGCGGCACCTGCAGAGAGAGGTGGAAGTTAATGCTCCCTGAGGAGAAGCAGAAAGAGCCAGCTGGGCAAACCGAGGGCCAGCCAGTAACTCTTCTCTTGAAATTGGTGAACTCCGCCATGTGGCTCTCGCACATGGTAGGTGAGTCTGGGACCCTCTGACACTCAGACTTTGCTGCAGAGATGAGGTTTGAGTTTGAGAACAGAGATCAGCGGCTAGAAAGAGAGATTTATGAAACAGGAGAACTGGCTCTTCTCTTTCTCCAAGAGGAGAGAAATATTTATTTATTTTAATTTTTTGTCTCACTTGCTCAAAGGCAAAAAGAGGAGAGAAATATTTAAAGAAAAAAAATATTATGACCCCAATCCCCAAGGTCAGGGTGCCTCAAAGGGGAAAAGAGTCTCCGTTAAACTGGGTTTCAGGGAAGAAGGACTTTTAAGAAATGGAAAATTGTGTGCAGGGCGGGGATTACCAAACAGCCCCTGGGGCAAAGGTGAAGAGAGCTTTTGTGTTTTCTTATCCTTTCTTCCCTGATTGTCTAGCAGCACTCGGCTCTGGAGTTTTATGGCTCATTAGCAAACAGGACCGTTGGAAATGGCAGTCCCTGGCCGGTGAGGGGGTTCTAAACCGTGCTTTTTAGGATTGTACAATTGAGTAGCGTTTAGCAGGTGTCTGAAGGAACACTAGAAACCCCACTGCTTTTGGCAAATCTGTAGTTGTCCATTATCTCCCGGGGTTCGTTTTTCCTTCCTAATTCTAGCCTTCTATTGCAAATGGACCAAATTTTCCTGATAACTTCTTGAGATGGAAATGTTGTGGCCTAGTACATTCTTTGTACTAGATCAGTAATAGATTGGCTTAAAATGCTATCCCTCAGAGAAAGAGAAGCTCCTGACAAGAAACCAAGAAATGGTCAAAGGTGAGGGAGAACCCAGCATGTGAGTCGGCAAAGTTTTAGGGAAAGACTCAAGTTTACTCCTCTCATCCAGGAAGAGAGTAGTATCACTGGAATAGCTAAAGTAATTCACATTTGCCTCTAGGAACAAGAATTGAATGTAGAAATGGCTAAATTTCACCAAAGAGAAGAGGCCTTTTCTTAATCAGTAACTGAAAATCTAAAAATCAGCAGTAATACAGGTTAAATTCAAAGTAACACCACTTGACAACAAGGCATTAAACCTTTACTCACGAAATCATTGTGTAAGCAACCCAAGAAATTACCACCTATGGAACTGCCATCGCTTCCATCCACAGCTATAAACATTTCATTGTCTTTCTATAGAGATTCAAACATTCTTAGAACAGTTTCAGCAATAAATTAAAGTTGTAATAGTACCATATTATTGGCCTTAAGAATTTTACCTTTATTAAGTATAATGGCCGTGGAGAAGCCATCAGTGTTTCAGACGTGACGTAGCTGTGACAGTGGGAGCACGTGAGCTATCTTAACCAATGCTCAAGTCTCAGTGAGACCTGACTCCACAGAGACAGTACCTGTGTGGGAAGTGAAAGCTCAGAGTCTTGTCTTTCTTTCTATAATATACAAAGAGTGTGTTTTACATTTGCATACCTTAAGTAAAAATTTAAATTATAAGTCACTTTTTTTCAATTAAAAACAATCCCATAAAATTAACTCATCAGCATATCTGATCCTGGAGTTCTTCCTCTGGCAGGGATAATTCAGCACTTCTTCTGAAATCCCAATCTTTGTTGTAAGTGTTTAAATTCTCTGATGTTTGGAGAATCCGTTTCTGTCAATGTCCTGAAAATAAGCAACCCCAGCACCTTTTCTTTTGCATTTCTCCACAGCATTCGTGTTGTTCGAGCTGTTCCCTCTGCCTGGAAATGTTGGGACAAGGCTGTTGTGTTGAGCTCCACGTCTTGTTCCCTTGGTACTATATAAAGTGATTCTGACGCTTTGAATCTCCTTCCTCAATGTTTGACCCGCCGCTTTACAAAGTGAGAGATAAATAATAGCAAACAGGATCCAGACACAGCGAGAGGGTTTGCCACCGAACACAAAGGGTAAGTATCTCGGAACTTGCCACCACGTCAGAGGTGAAGACACATTTGCAGCTTGACAGGGGTTAAAAAGGCATTTAAGAGCCTTGGGTCCCTTCCTAGGTTGGGTTTTGTTTCTAAAGGCTTTTGGCAAAACAGTAACAAAAGGAAATTTTCTTTTCTTTCATTAAATCATAGCTGTGTACATTAATGCAATCATGGGCCACCATGCTCTGGTTTTATATACAATTTGAAATATTTTCATCAAACTGGTTAACATAGCCTTCCTAGCAAGGAAATTTTCTTGATATCATGTACATGGAGACCCAGTAGCCAACAATAATTTTAATATTCTTGAAGTCAGGAATAGCAAGGTGGTGCCCATTCTCACCACCATTTCTTCTGTTCTGGAAGTGTGGGTTAGCACAATTCCAAAACACTGAAATTAAAAATCTGAGAAAGGGGCGGTGCTTGTGGTTCAAGGAGTAGGGCACCAGCCCCATATACCAGGGGTGGTGGGTTCAAGCCCGGTCCCAGTGAAACTGTAAAAAAAAAAAAATATGAGAAAGTAGAAGATGATATTGTCATTTATGCATGGATGACATGATTGCACAGCTTAGAAACTCCCCCCCCACCCCCCGAGTCTTCTTGCCGCGCACTGTAATAAAAACTTAACATTCCTGGGTGCCAAGGTACTGTTCTAAGTATTTTAATACTCACATGCACTCATACACTGTATAACCATAATAATAAAAGTGAGCATTGATGGAATACCTACCGTGCACCAAGTATTGGTTAAGTATTTTGCCACTCGTACACTACATAACCATAACAATAAAATTTTATACTTACTGTTTATTATGTGCCAGCCCCTATCAAGATACTTTAATACTCATACCAATGTTCAGAGGTTTTCAATCCTATTTATGTAATATTATATGATACTATAGATTAATAATATATTACTACATATGCATTTCGGTAATATAGTTTATAGTGTACTTATTGATACAGTACATATTAAATTACATGCAATTTATATCATATCATAAATAGATATTATAGTATCTATTTTAATTATATAATATAGATGATTAATATATTTTTATGTTACTACATACTTATACATGTCATGTATAATTATATACATATGGGATGGTAATATTAATTGTATATAATTTATATTATACCATACTATATTGTACCATATTTTTGTATATTATAGATTAATATATTGTATTGCTACATATTTATACTTACATATTTTATATCACTTTATAGATTATACATGTATAACTTGATATCATATTACACATTAAACTATATTGGCTATACTATGCCACATTATACATTTTCTTATATATTTATAGGTTAACACTGTTACATTTTATATTGCTACATATTTATATTTATGCAGTATATTTCATAGCATATTATAATTATACATGAAAAAGGTGATCTTATATATTGATATTATATTATTTAACGCTATCATACGCTATATTTTAAAGTCCCACCATTTATAAAGGCTGAAACTGAGGCTGCTGTTCGTGGAGACAGTTAATTGGCCAGGCTGGAATTCCAAACCCATCTTGGTCCAGAATCCCAGCTCCACACCACGCCCCTTTGCACTCTGGAAATGTCTGGGATCTTTCTTGGCAAAGGGAAGCTTTGCTTGACCTTCTTACTCTATACCTTGAAGAGAAAGAGCAACAGCTGTGCCAAGGACCAAGTGTAGTACAAGTGTATGTGTGACAGACAGTGTGTGTGTGAGAGCAATTTTTTTTTACATCCCAAATGACCCTGTTCTCTCAGGTCCAGTTGCCTATTGGGAAGAAGACGTGGCCAAAATGCAGAGGACCCATTGGCTGGTGGAAATAAAGAGAAGGCAGGGAGATCAGTAAAGTGAGGAAGGACCAACACTCAGGACTAAGGCAGGCCAGGGCGTCTGCACCCCTGTTGAGCTGAAACTTTGGGAGCTGAAACCAGGCACAAGGTAGGGAAGCCAGGTGGCGGAGACAGGCAGGTCGGACTGCTTGATGGTGGGCAGGCAGCTCCCGGGGCTCTGCCCTGCCTTCTCAGCCCCAGTTCTCGGGAGAGCTGCCTCTCCTCCCTCCTAGATTCCCCACGTCTATCCCTAAGTCTCCCTGACGCCCAACACACACCCACACACATTGTGATCCAGCTACTTTGAGCAAGTCTCCATTTCGTGCAACAAATAGACTCATCCTAAAAATCACTTAGTGAGCTGGGTACAAGATGAAAACCAACTTGATCTGTACCTTATACACCTGCTTATAAAGTAGGACTGGAAAAAGGCGCCAAACACAACACCAGGAATTCCTCAGAATACGTGTAACAAGAAAAACACAGAATTTTCTCAGATAAAAACTTTACTAAAATACATAAAAGAAAAATTGGATAAATAAAACAAAATCACTCATTCTCGGCTAGGAGAGCTCCATATTTAAACATGTCAATTTTCTCTAAATTCTAAGTTTAATGCAACCTCAGAGTTACCCTGCTTTTTTTAATGTGGCAGAATTATTTTATAGTTCACCTAGAAGAATATATTGTGTAAAAGAACAGCAAAGAGGCCAGGTGCAGTGGCTCACGCCTGTAATCCCAGCACTCTGGGATCAGATGGGTTGATCACGTAAGCTCAGGAGTTCAAGACCAGCCTGAGCAAGAGTGAGACCCCGTTTCTACTAACAACAGAAAAGCTAGCCAGGTGTTGTGGTGGGAGATGTCGTCCCAGCTACTCAGGAGGCTGAGGTAGGAGGGTTGCTTGAGCCCAAGAGTTTGAGGTTGCTGTGAGCTATGATGACATCATAACTCTCTATCCAGGGCAAGAGTTGTACTCTGTCTCAAAAAGACAAAAATGAAAACAAAACAAAAAAAACCTTTGACGATGAAGGTTGTGGGCTGTGGACTTGCCCTACCTATAACACAGGTTATAAATACGTCCTCGTGCAGTTTTAGTGCAGGAGTAGCCCAAGACTGGAAGCAAAACACAAGTCCAGAAAAAGGCCCAATTTTATGAAAATTTAATATATGATTAAAGTGGTAGTTGAGTGTACCAGTCATGATTCATTTGGTTGTACAGGACAGAAACTCAATAAAAAAATATCTTAAGCAAAAGGCAATTCTGCTCTGTCTGACATGAACTCTTCTATTGGTATGTTTTCTTATGAGATGTGTAAACTGTCTGGGACTCGGGATTCTTAATAGATAGGAATGGCATCGCTCCTCCCACCTGCACCGTTCCTAAGACCTGCCCAAGTGACTGTGTGTGCTCACCCATTTCACAGCTGCCCACGCCTACGGTTTTTTGTTTTTGTTTTTTGCAGCTCTGTCTCACGCTGTTGCCCTAGGTACAGTGCTGTGGCATCGTCATAGCTCACCGCAACCTCAAACTCTTCAACTCAAGCAATCTTCTTGTCTCAGCCTCTCGAGCACCTGGAACTGCAGGCGCTCACCACAGCGCCCAGGTAGCTTTTCTATTTTTATTATTTATTTATTTATTTATTTATTTTTAAGACAGAGTCTCACTGCGTTGCCCTTGTTAAAGTGCCATGGTGTCATAGCTCACAGCAAGCTCAAACTCTTGGGCACAAGTGATTCTTTTGCCTCGGCCTCCCAGGTAGCTGGGACTACAGACACCCGCCACAATGCCCAGCTATTTTTTAGAGAAGGAGTCTCACTCTCGCTCTGCCTGGAACTCCTGCACTCAGGCAATCCACCTGTCTTGGTCTCCCAGAGTGCTGAGATTACAGACGTGAGCCACCAAGCCTGGCTTAGATTTTCTATTTTTAGTACAGACAAGGTCTGGCTCTATCTCAGGCTGGTCTCAAACTCAATCAATCCAGCAGCCTTGGCCTCCCAGAGTGCAAGGATAACAGGTGTGAGCCATTGCACCTGGCCCCATGCCTACATTTCTCCAGGTAGCTGTTACATCCATCAGGGTAGAGCATTTGATGCCAGATTATAAGGATTTAAAACCAGAGAGGCTATTTCTCATTCATGGTATGGGTCCACCACAGGTTGGCAGGAGGCTGTGCTCTTGTAGTCACCAAGGGAACTGTGTCCCATCTCCATCCTTGACGGTTGCTAGGCCAGAGATAAACAAACAAGGTACAGTGCATGCTGATGCTTGATTTGTGTTTGGTAGTGACACACATGACTTCTGCCCACACTTCCATGTCCAAAGTCAGTCACATGACCCCACCTAAACAGAAGTGGCAGAGAAGTTTGGTTCTGTCACATGATTGTGCCAGGAGAGAGCTGGAACACCTGTGAGCAGTTGTAGTGACCACCATAAACCTTGCTGCCCCAAATAACGTGGCAATGTCATGTGCTTGGACAAGTCTCCTGCAGACCCAGGCGCTTTGGGATATACAAGAAATGGTACTTGGGGTAGAAGAGCAGGGATTTAACTTCACTGAGGAGGGCTGGATTATTCTCTGAACCACTGCACCAGTCTACACCAGAAGCAGGCCCAGAGGCTCACGTGTGACTGAGTCCTGCCAGTGCCCAGCAATAACCAGTTTTAAATATTTCGTGTCAATCAAGTTGATATAAAGTGGTAACTGCTGTTCTTAATCATAGTTCTTTGATTTCTGATGAGCTTAAACACCTCTTCATATACTCATTAGCCTTTTAGATTTCCTCTTCTGTAAATCATTTGTATTTTTTTCTCATTTTTCTATTAGAATTCCTGTATTTTTTTGTAGTTGTTGATTTTCAAGAGTTCCTTGTAGAGTTTTTTTTTCTTTTACTGTATACCTTTAGTATCTTTTGGATGTTAAACGATATCAGCATATTCTTATTCCCCTGGAAAAATAATGTATTATTTTAATAGAGTGCATGTCATCTGAGCTCTTAGAGAAAAACAATCTCAAGGAAGGAAGATAGACCTGCTTGAGCCAAGAGACATTCCTGAAACAATCAAGTCGGGAGGGGCTCGAAAAGGGGGGCTTCCATGCAAACCATAGGCTGAAACAGAAGGAACCATTTTCTCAGAAAAAGTGACGTGTTGGTGAGGAAGCTATTCCTCTAGGCAGACAAAGCAATAAATGACACCTAGCTAAGTATTTGGTGCAAAAAATAAGGTTAATTATCCATCAGGACTCTTGGATTGCAAGTGAAAAAAATCAATTAGAAGTTTACTTATTTATTTATTTTCTTATTTTATTTATTTATTTATTTTTATTATTAAATCATAGCTGTGTACATTTGTGCAATCAAGGGGTACAATGTGCTGGTTTCATATACAATCTGAAATATTCCCATCAAACTGTTCAACATAGCCTTCATGGCATTTTCTTAGTTATTGTATGTAGACATTTGTATTCTGCATTTAGTAGGTTTCGCCTGTACCCATTCTAAGATGCACCATAAGTGTGGCCCCACCCATTACCCTCCCTCCACCTAAACCTCCCCCCTCCCTTCCCATTCCTTGGCCCTTTCCCCATAGTCTTGTGCTATAGTTGGGTTATAGCCTTCATGTGAAAGCTATAAATTAGCTTCATAGCAGGGCTGAGTACATTGGATACCTTTTCCTCCATTCTTGAGATACTTTGCTAAGAAGAACATGTTCCAACTCCATCCATGTAAACATGAAAGAGGTAAAGTCTCCATCTTTTTTTTAAGGCTGCATAATATTCCATGCTATACATGTACCACAATTTGCTAGTCCATTCGTGGGTGGATGGGCACTTGGGCTTCTTCCATGACTTAGCAATTATGAATTGGGCTGCAATAAACATTCTGGTACAGA
>CAUYPK010134447.1:0-47463 GCA_963574355.1 Loris lydekkerianus
GCCCGGCCTGAAACTACCTCTACCTAGATACAGCCAATGTGCTACCATGCCACTGGCCCGACCCTGTCACTCACCTCTTCCCCCGCCTTCTTTCCCTGCCCCTTCTCCACAATAAAAAAATAAATAAATTCAAAAAAAAAAGCCTATATGCTGGGAAACTTCCCTTAGGAATAGATGGGGGCCATCTAGACAAGCTGCTAGTAAATTTAACAGCATCTTAAAAATGCATGGGTTGAAAAACCAACATATCAAATGGCAGGGTTTCCTGCCCAAGGCCTGGGACAATAAGCTGGCAGAACTATCAGTCTGCACTTCAGAACCTTGAGTAGAGGAGAAAAAGCTACATTCTAGTCACTGTTCAGAATAAAGTGTCATTATTTTATTGGATATTAAAGTCCATAAATCAATAGTCTGGTTCATTTTCCATAATTGCAACTTCACACTATTTGGAACACTTATACCAATATCTGATGGAACTATTAATGAAGCTCTATTTTCTCTCTTTTTTTCCTCTTTCTTTTCTTCCTTTTTTTACTTTTATTTTTATTTTTTGACCAACGAGGCTGCATGACAATTGAATAATGCTCTTCAAACATAAAAAGGCCTGAACTCCTTATTCTTTAACTTCTTGTTCAGTCAAACTCAAAGGTAACGAAGCTTTAATTGGAGCCTGTTGATTTTAGGTTAAATATATGAAATGGGTTATTTTCCCATTGAGGGAATTATAGCACATTTGGGAAACTAATTTTTCCCACTTTTATTTGTGTATTTCACCAGGGAACTGTGCAAACATAATGGAAAACTCTCATCTGCTCTAACTGGTAAAGTGAACTGGGAAGATCAAAAATCATCCAAAAGGGGCCAGCACAGAGGCTCACATCTGTAATCCTAGCACTCTGGGAGGCTGACATGGAGGATCTTTTGAACTCAAGAGTTCAAGACCAGTCTGAGCAAAACGAGACTCTGTGTCTACAAAAAACAGACAAATTAGCTAGGCATGGTATCTTGCACCTGTAGTCCCAGCTACTTGGGGGGCTGAAGCAGAAAGATGACTAGTACAAGTTTGAGGTTGCTATGAGCTAGGCGACACCAGGGCACTTTAGCCTGGGGCATCAGAGGTAGCCTTTGTCTCAAAAAAAAAAAAAAAACATCAAAAAATTGAGACTCTTCACAAAACTATGACACCTTGTCACAGTCCCTGAGGGGTGTGAAGCAGGGGACACAATTATTAAAGACTTGATACAGAAAATCTCATGCAAAGAAAATCTCTCATTTGTTTTTGGTTGGTGTCATACATACCAAATTAAACCCTTCTTTTATTTCAAAATTCAGACTAAATAGTAACATAGAAAATGTAAAAGCTCTTCTACCAGGTGACAACATTAGAGTGACAGCACCAAAATGTCTCTGACTGAACTCTCAGGTTCTGTTACCACATTATAAACAGGCTTAGCAAATCCTTCTGTATAGCTATTTTTATGATGATATTGATAGGTCTTTACATAGACTGTTACCAATGGAAAGTATAGATGATGTTTCATTTTTAAAAACTCCAGATGTAGATTTCAGGAACATAAGAGATAAAGGAATGGCCAGCAGGGATTTATTACATCTCACGTTCATACCACAGGCCAGATACAACGCTTGGAACTTTTTTAAATTTCAGCTAATCTCCATGGAGACCTGACAAAGTACAAACCATCATCCCAAATGTTTTGTTCAGATCCATCTGAGCAAAATGAGGTTGAGAGAGGCTGGGCCACTCATCAAAGGTCACTCAGCAAGTGTCTCAAGCAGAATGCATATCTCTGCCTTTGTGATTTCAAAGCCTCTGAATCTCTCCATACAAGCCGTAAAGAAGACATAATTGCACCTTTGGAAGGATAAGTGATTTGCATATTTTTTAGTCACTAAAATTCAGGTGTTCTATTTTTAGTATCCACAATTTACCCACTACATTAACAGATAGATATTAATTCCCATTACAAAGTAACATTTTGGGGAGGATTTTCTTTAAAATGAGCTATTTTATACAAAAAGTTTATTAGCGCTCAATTTTCAGGGACCTATGAATGAAACATGCCAATCCTGGCTTCCAGTATTGAGTACACACTGAGTAATTAGCAAGATGAGGGTTTTTTGAACGGTGTACCACATGTTTACAGTCAGGAAACAAGACCCACGCTGAAGGAAGAGCAATGCGTTATTAATTTCCCCAGTGTTCTTATATCTGGCATCAAGGCGACTAGAATAATCTTTTAACTAAAGTTAAGTTGAATAGGGAGCAATTCATGAATAGAACTCCTGGTGGGCATTTTCTGTGGGCAGTAAAGTGACATCAGAACTTGATATGGAAATTAACATAGTGGCCTCAAATATCTTTGCCACAGCTTTGGATTTTAAATAATTTCAGATAAAATGAACAGGGAGAAATCATGGCATGTAATTCAGATTCGAGTGTTGAGGTTCTAACAGCAACAAATACTTAACAATTCCCTGACAAAGTCTAGAATTCATCCTGATTGATTTTAGCATTTCGCATTGGTTGGTACAAAGATTGCTGCAACCAACCTTTATCAGGCAAATACAAGTCAGTTGCATCTTCCTATCTGTAAAGTCACTGCTTGCTTTAATTCCCTTCTTAAGGAGGGAGGGAGAGAAAGGGAGTGGGGTGGGTTCATAGAGGGAGGATTAGTAGGGACCACAGCTGTGGAGCACATTGCAAGTACAAGTTGTATTTATCAGGTGTAGAACACAAATGTCTTAATGCTGTAATTGGGTAAAATGTTGATTAGTAAGATGTAAGCATTCCAATTTGTACAAATAATCAACACATCGAAACCCATAATGGCATAAATGTATTTATGATCTATGCACAAATGACTTAATAAAATGAATAAATAAATAAGAAAAAAAAAAGAATAGTTTGCACATTTTTCAGGAAAACTTGGGTCCCCAGCCACAGATAAATTTTTCTTATGCATTCTCTAATCTCTGGTGATTTATTAACACAGGAACTTAAGTCTCTGAAAAGCCAAAATATAATTGATTTGCTTTGCTTTCAAGTAATTAGAAAAGAGTAATTATTGTTAAATCCGAAGTACATCATGGTATAGGATGTAACCCATACTACAAAGTTTAGACTAAAAACAATTTTATTTTACTTCATCGTACTTGTAAGGAAGTGCCAAAACATATTTGTTAAATTGTAAAAGCAAAAGAAGAATCCATACTGAAAATTCAAGAAACTATTTTATTTAACACGCATACTATTTTTGGATGCCAAAAAGTGAAGCTAACATTTACACAGATGTAAAAACTACAATTTTTTTTGGCTTTAAACACTCTTCTTACACAGTACTTACCATAACACAGTCATTAATTACTGTAAGTGACATCTCTGCTGTCAGGATTACTCAGGGTTCTTATTACCTCTGCAAATGCATTACCTCACTGAGAAATTCTGACATGTGACTGCAAAATTTTATTACATGTGGATATTCTTAGGCTGAAAGTACAAAATACTCTTAAGTCATCATTCATATCACAATAGCTCCAAAGTTCTAAATCTTTAGGTCACTGTGCTTAGAAATTAAACCACACAATTTCTCCTTCATAATTATTTACTGATTAAGTTAGAAACCGCCGGAAATCATAAGCAGCTTCTTGAGAGAAATTTATCAAAACTTTTCTGACAGGCACAGACAGTGAGTTGTGACTGGACTTACGCACTACCAACATTAACTGAAGGATATTTTCATTGTTCTGTGTATGTACAAGGGCCACTGGTGTTTATTCTGAAGTTTGGTACCCAAGATGATGTTAAATATAGAGATGGCCAAGTTTTATGTGAATAGATATATATTCATTTTAAAAGTTAATTAAACAATATAATTAGCACGTTAAACATTTTGTACCAACTTATGAATATCTTTGTTTAAGGTAAATCTAAGCATCTTTGAAATTAATTTAAGAAAAAGAATTAGTAGTTTATGGAACAGATCATATATGGTTATGGCAAAATTTATGAAGGTGTTGTGATGATTAAGGCTTGAAAAACAATGGCTGTAATTTTATCTATTTGGGGATTCAATCTACTTTGGTCCAGTAAAACACATTAATGGAAACTCATCCTCTTCCATTGTATAAAATGGTAAGATTACACTGTAATTTTTCCCCATCTAAAATTTTTCCCTGTGTTTTTAAATATAAACATGTAGTATTCTGTGTTGAGGAAATATAGAATCTTGTTCACTTAATAATTGGTAACAACTTCTTAGACAACCATAGTATCCCCTCAATATCTGATGGTAAACTTTGAATAATTTTATTCACACATTCATCTTTGGATGAGATTGGGTTCCCCTGGGATATACTTATCTGGCACTCAGAACTTTTCCCTTTCAGGAGTGGTGTCAACTTTAGTATTTATTTGTGTGACTGTCTGTTTAATGTCTGTCTCCCCTGCCTTGACTGTTTCAACCAAAGCTATGCCCCTAGTTTAACACAATACTGGACATAGCTGGGACTCAACCTTTTGTTTTTAATATACTGGATTTTAAAGTACTATTTGTGACTAACTTGAATGTGATATGGTAAAGTATCACCTTTTTAAACTTACACAATGGGTCATCTGCCTCCCCGAAAAGGAGACTCGTTAGTCATAATGTGGTCGTAACCAAATATATTCCTCCTGTTGCCCAAGTCTTCAGCCAAGTGTGGCAATAGAGACAGTTAAAAAAAAAAATTGAAAATAACCACAGGAATGATGAACAGAGTCTTCTTCAGCCTGAATGGACCTTAGAGACATCTTGTTTAACCTTTTCCCTTTGTTTTAAAAATAAGTAAACCAAGACAGAAAGGGTAAGGGGTCTACTCAAGTAGATGTAACCAGATGAGGGAATTGGAGCAGGTGCCCCTAGTGGTCTCAGGATTCCCTGGGGCTTGGTGGCTCTCTTCTGATGCAGCCTCAGGCCCTGACTCCCCTTGTTAAGGAGCAGTGCTGTACCTGGTCAGTCTCTGCTAACCTCTGCCTCAGGGCACCGACAGCATCTTTGGTTCAGCCTCATTACCTTTCAGGGTGCTGAAGCACAAGGTTAATGGCTCAGTCAAGGTTCCTTTCCACAAGCATCTAAAATCCAACCAAGATGAATGGACATCTGTCAGAAAAACAGTGGTGTCTGATAATCCCTGTTGCAAAGAGCCTGGTGCTGAGAGAGTAACTACAAGGGCACAAGCTCAAAAGAGGGGCTTTTTTCAGAGGAGTTTACCAAAAGTAAGTTCACCTTCTACTAGTCACTTTTACAATCAATAAGAATTATTGAAAAGGCTTGGACTTCTTCCATGGGAGTCTATAGATGCCTTTGGGGAGTGAAGCCAACTGGCCTTTGTGGTATAGATTTCTTTCAATCGTCAACTGCTGATCATTAACAGACTCCAAGGCAATTAATTAATTGTAACCACCAGCCACACCATCGAAATTAACGTTTTTCCTTCTCTCATGTGGCTGTTTGTAAGTACTGCTGTAAAAGAAAAGAGAAGCAGAGGCTCATTACCCTGCAGACCCTGAACCGTACAAAACATTTAGTATTTACAGCTAAGTCACTAAGTTACTCATTGATACTACCTGTTGCGAGGGGCTTGGAATTCAACTAACTTTAATGAACTTTGAATGTGTGATATGTGAAATACTTGTTAAACAATATAATATGACATTTACAATCTTCTATTATATTTTGAATAAGCAACATTATTTTATAAAGCCAAAAAACTACTTCCTTATCATTATTCCTACCATTAAAACTCGGATGCATTAAGCACCTTCTTGGAGCCAGGCACTGCCCTGAGTGTCCAATGAAAGAGCTTTGTTACCTGTAATGCAAGGAAATTCCACCTCCTTTCAAGATGTTATAAACTTCAGAAGCTGGACCGAATGTATTTAAATCTGTGGTTGAGACATTGCTGTAATTTTTCCCAGTGTCTGAGTAAGGAGTTGTGTGTCTGAGTGATATTCGCATACAAAATTTTCTGTGTTCTATCGAACTCATCAGTAAGGGCTTATTGCCTGCTTATCATGGGTAGAAATTTATATCAGAGGTTGCTACTTTTCTTTTATGTGACTAGTAA
Organism: Loris lydekkerianus; assembly: GCA_963574355.1. Taxonomy (NCBI): domain Eukaryota; kingdom Metazoa; phylum Chordata; class Mammalia; order Primates; family Lorisidae; genus Loris; species Loris lydekkerianus. Next base: position 6,127 of record CAUYPK010134447.1, read on the forward strand.
TAAATCAGCTTTTACGAAGACCCCTTTTTTAAGACTACTGTAAAAGTCAAATTTTGTTCGGGGAAGAGACACCATTGGGAAAAGTTAACTTGGCATATAAAGAGCAATTCTTGGAATATGCCCTTAAGATAGTCCCCAAACTATATTGGTTACCAACTCAGTGCATCTCTGCACCAGGAGCAGATTTCTTGGCTAAGCTGTTATTTTGACTGCTCATTCAAACTTTTGAAAAATGATTGATGATGGTGTTGTGACATGCACTTTTCATAAAAGGGAAATCAAATTTCCAAAAACAAATTTGATATTCTAAAGTGAGACGAGGGTGCAGAGTAACTGTATCAGGACAATTATATCCCACATATTATTTGGAATGGGCCGTCCTTCGATGCTCTCATTTTTTCTTGAAGAAAGATGAAACTTCTTGAGCATTTGAATCTCAGTAAACAGGATGCCTACTTAGTGCCTGACTCAGACACTCACAGAATCATTTTCAAATGAATAAAAGTACCACATGTTACTCACTTTTCACATAGGAACCATTCACCTTCTCATGGAATAATTTGTGGGAACATTGTTTTACTAGCTCTTATTTTGGGGGTCTCCTCTCTCCTCTTTTCCTCCTTCCTTTGCTCTTTCTACTCCTTTCTGTTTCGTTGTAAGTAATAATTTATTACTGTAAGAAAAAGACACACAGGCTTCTACTTCTCTCAATGAAGACAGAATTTATTAATTTTGAAAAATTTTAAGGTCTTTTTCCACTGTTTCCTAAACCATTCTATTTGCCTTAGAGAACAAAAAAAAGAAAAAGAAAGAAAATTTTTAATCATCAGTTTCTTCCCTTTGCCTTCTTCCTAAGAGGAGCTCTACCCTTGCTAGACAAATGTGAAGACACTGTGAAATAGAATCTAGGTAACAGGTGGAGATCCTCATACTAGAAAACAGAGAGAAAGGAAGGTGACCTGCAGAAAGTCTACACATGTTGTTTACTGGAAGAAAACTTTGGAGGTTTGGTGTATAAGAAACTGAAGCAGCTAAAGGTACAAGAGAAAGAAAAATAAAGGAGAGGAAAAAACTTTTGAGAAGTATTACTATACGTAATGAATTACATTTCTTTTATGCTCTTCAAGAAACCCAATTCAGAAAAGGTGCGATGGCTCACGCCTGTAATCCTACCACTCTGGGAGGCCAAGGTGGGAAGATTGCTTGAGTTCAAGAGCAAGCCTGAGCAAGAACCAGACCCTGTCTCTACTAAAAATAGAAAAATTAGCTGGGTGTGGTGGCCGGCGCCTATAGTCCCAGCTACTCAGGAAGGCTGAGGCAGGAGTTTGAGGTTGCTGTGAGCTATATGACTCCATGGCACTCTAGCTTGGGCAACAGAGTGAGACTCAGTCTGAAATACATACATATATACATACATACATACATACATACATACATACCCAATTCAATATTGAAGGTCCGCTTAATTTGTTAGGCTACTCCTTTAAATATTATGTTATGCAAAACTGGGTACACATGAAACTAAGGAAATTTTTTAAAGTTTGATTATTTGGACCAGAAATATGATTTAGCCCTTAACTTCTTATATGTGTAATAATCTGCTTTTTAAAATTTAGGATGCTAGTCAAAGTGGACAATTTAAGTTAGAATGAGATTTTAAGGTACTAAGAAGGAAGCATTTTTCAAACATGAATAGATGCAAGTTATCAAAGATATTACTCCAGTTTTTAGCCTTCCAACCTACTTTATAAACGTTCTACCTCTGGGGAGGCAGGTTATTTTACTCATGGTAATAAAAAATAAATTTTAATGTCTAGAAGGAAAATTCAACTTATATAGCTAGAAACTCAAATACATTTCTTTTTTGAGACGGAGTCTCACTTTGTCGTCTCGGTAGAGTGACATGCCATCATAGCTCGTAGCAACATCAGAGTCTTGGGCTCAAGCCAGTCTCTTGCCTCAGCTTCCCAAGTAGTTGGAGGTAGGCGCCCACTACCACGCCAGGCTTTTTTAGAGATGGGGTCTTGCTTTTGCTCAGGCTGGTCTGGAAATCCAGAGCTCAAGTGACCCACCCACCTCCACCTCCGTCTCCCACAGTGCTAGGATTACAGGTGTGAGGCCACTCCATCCAGCCCCTCAAAAACATTTCTTAAAGATCAATCAATGCATACACAGTCAGGAAACAGGGGGGCACTATTCTCAGTAATGGTATAGTGTTAATTGACTTGTAGATTTTTTCAACTGGTTTTATTTGCCTCCAAAGAAATAGAGACAGTCTCACACTAAATGTAGAATTAGCGGAGCCTAAACTTCAAAAAAAATTATTAACTACAGATCATTCTTCTTAGTTCCACATCTTAATGATGAGCTCCATTAGAAAACTAGCCCTCTGATTTTGTTAATGCTATTATTGGAGCTGGATAAATTTACCTACTAGCCCAACCAATTTGTTCCCATTTTGTTGTAATTGTTGTCTTAGCAACAGCTCCTTTTCCCCTGAGACTTTGCATATGACCTTTAGAAAACATATTTAGTAATAACTTGTACACTAAATTTCTCCCCATCTAGATTTTACATGTATGATAATTTATCCCTGATTGCACTAAAATGGAAATTTGTTTAATATTTACAGTTTATTTTCTGGCTAGCAGGAAAAAAAAAAAAGAAGAAACAAAGCCTAAATTAAAGTATTGCTTATTTACATAAAATAACACATCCTTTTACTATGCAATATTTGTCAAAAAACCAAAAATAATTTGCCAATTTTCTTTTTTAAACTTTAATAAATTTCACAATCCACAGTTGTTAAACTATCTGTAGCAGTTGACAAGTTACTCCACCTACTTACTATCCTTTTTCTCTTAAAATAAACTTTTTATTTATCCAGATTTTTCTCATAATTCTAAAGGAAGAAGCAAATCCTTGGTCTCTGGTGACATGAAATACTACATATCTCACTGGGCTGTGTATATGCCTAGGTGGCCTTTGAAGATAACACTGAGAAATCTGTGCCTGTGGTAGCTTAGAGCTGGCAAGTGAAGGAAGAAGAGGTTTTCCAAAGGTGGGAAGGGCCTTTGGGAAAGAAAAGGGGAGAGGCATGACTGTGTGGAGGGAGAGGTCCTGGGGGGAGGGGGGATATGTGATTACACAGAATGGAGTGTGGTCCTGAAAGGCAAGTAGTGGTTATACTTCCAACTGCTATTCAATATCTGCTGTGGAGTTAGAGGTCTATTCTCTAGGCAATGAAGGGCTGGCGGAATGGAGCCAGTGCAATGACGGTGACTTGTTCTGGGAAAACAACTTTCTCAGCAGTGTCGGAGTAGACTGGGGAAGAGCAGAGCTCTGGCTCTGGCTCTGGCTGCCCATTTCAGTTCGTCCTGTAGCCTGGCTGCCTGGATACTATTAGGAGGCCTAATGGGGTCCCACATGAACCCCAGCCACTCTCCTAAGACAAAGGACCAAAAGACCTAGTTAGCACTCCCAAGAGATTTGCACCAAAGAAGCTGACTCCCCGAAGCCCTCTGGGCAAGCTATGGAATTTGCCCACCCCCTGCAGCCCCATAAAAAGAGGGTCTGTAACTGCCCCAGGGTGTATCTTTGCACTGTCCAGGGTGGTAGCTGCCCCACTTTCAATAAACCTGACCTAAAGTTAAGGCTGGGTCGGTGGCTCACCCCTGTAATCCTAGTACCCGGGGACACCGAGGCAGGTGGATTGCTTTAGTTCAGTAGTTTGAGACCAGCCTGAACCACAGTGAGATCTCGTCTCTAAAACTAGCCAGGTGCTGTGGTGGGGTGGAGGGACCTGTGGTCCTTCAGTCCCTGTGGGAGGCTGAGGTAAGAAGATTAATTGAACCCAAGAGTTTGAGGTTGCTGTGAGCTATGAAGCCTTGGCACTCTACCAAGGGCATCAAAGTGAGACTCCGTCTCAAAACAAACAAACAAACAAACAAACAACAACAAAAACCCCCCCCAGAACACAAAAACCCTGACCTAAACTCCTCCGTTCCCTCCGAGGTCTTGTGTCTGGGTGCCACCGTTTTCACCTTTCAGATAACATCTTATTTCCTGCTTTTTACTCTTAAACAGCAGGGAAGACTTGTGCTGAGAATTTTCTAAGGTCTCTCTCTCTTTTTTTTATAATGGGTTAAATCAGTCAGTCAAATGTTCTCTGGAATTACAGTTGCTGAATCACTATGGCTGACATGCAGGTTTCAGTGATACGCTGCAGCTAAAGGAAAAAGCAGAACAATTTTACGTTCAGGGTGTGTTTCCTAACCCAGTGTCTGTGACAGCTCTGGGGTGCACACGGCCCTTAGCACACACTTCCTATGGCACTGGCCAAGAGGAAAGATGGCTCCCATGTCAACCCAGAGGACATTCCACAGAGACAACCACCGATTTTCTGCTGTCACTTCAATATTAACTCACCAGGAATTGATACACATGTCCAGATGTCTACTCTAATGGAATATTTGGGAGCTGAGAGTGTGGGTGAAGGGCAGGTGTGGGCAAAGACAAAGGAGACCTTGGAGATGCTCCATCGTGTGCGTTTCTGTTTAGTTACACTCAAATTCATGTCTATGTTATTACTCTTGACTTGCTTCTATCTTGGTCCCTTGTCCATTTCTTCCATTTCTCAAGATTAAGTCTTCTATTAGTCGAAACAGTTCTCTCTACACCTTCCTCATGTCAACCACCTACCCACCCAGACACCAACCTGTTGCCTGGTCCCAGTCTGTCCTGTTGACCTAGTCTACTTGCTTGCTAGAAAACCCAATTATTCCTTATTATACCTTTGTGACTCTTGTAATGCTGTTATGTTGACTGAAAAGTCTCAAAATTCCCAAGCTTGTCAAGTCACTGTTCTTTAGGATATTTGAATGTAAAATAAGCCAACAGGTACATTATTTTATAGAAATAAAAAATGGGCTTTTTCTAATGTGGACAAGTACTTAAATTATGTATGATTAACATATTAAACAATGTTTTCCTTTGACAGAGTTTAGCATGATAAATACATGTACAGGCAATCTCTTTAAGAGATTAAGGGTCTAGATTGCCCATTTATATATTTACAGATATTGAAAGATAAATTAGAGAACAGAAGAATGAAAAGAAAAAAAAATGCATCTCAATAGAAACATGTTTTTTTTTTCCTGTTCCAAAGAATACTTCCATTCTTAAAGATAAAGCTATTTCACTTTTTACAAAGAAACATCTGAATATTTGAAGGGACAGGAGTCATGACAGATACAGAAAAAAATGAACAATTCTTGTCCTACCAATCAGAAACAACCCTTGTAAATTACAGGCATGGTGTTATATAAAGATAGACTTCTTGAAGTCTTTCATATTGAGATATATATATCATTCTTTTTAAAAATACATATTCTGGTCTTACTAAAGAGAGAGATGGACAACTTTATTCTTCCCCTGACATTTTTAACTAGCATAGCTTTTAAAATTTGCCTTGGTGTTATTATATAACTATTTCCTACTACTCTACATGCCTTACTGCACTGGAGTATATGGACATGCACGTGCGGATGCATCAAATACCACAGGACCATTCTCAAGGCAGTAAAGGACATATGCAAAGGAGGTCAGAGGTCTCAAGGTGTATCTGAAATCAGATGCTAGTAGTGTTTCTAGTAAATCACTACACAGCGAGATTTATACAGAAAATAAACAAAGCACAGGAAGCGGGTAAGATTATGCCCAGGACTATGCCCTGGGAGCTGAATCTCACTAAGGAAGTCCTTAATCACCACTACCTTTTTCTCTTTTCCTCCTGTAAACGCATAGGATACAACCTGTTCGTTCTCAGGATGTGCCGTCTTGTTTTAAACAAGGGAAAATAAAAACAACACATCCCAAGTGAATTGAAGGAGCTTGCTTTCTTTTCAGTCATGCTGAGAAGTTGCTCCTTTTTGCTTTGGAATTAGGGAGCAAAATGCTGAGTGATGAAGCTGCTGTCTCCAACCTAGACAGAAAAGGGCATCTGGCCACAGCCGAAGCCCAGGCAAAGCCTTTGACGGATCCTCCTGAGGTCTATATTTTATATCACTGTTCAGTCCCAATGTACTGTGACAGCTCGAGGATTCCAGGGGGACATGTGGCCATGAGTGCGTGCTAGCTCCTCTGGTGCCAGATCTAATTGGTGCTGACGCCAGCTGCTAGGCTCCCATCACGACCTATCTGAATCAGTTCATCACTGCCACTTCACTTGTCTGACAGCGGCTCCTCCTGAATTTTACAATTGATTGTGACAACATTTTTTTAACCTCTAGGCTGTGCCCCAGTTATGTAGGTGAGTTTGACAACTTGATGTTTCTCTTCATAATCAGGGATGGTTCGGGGCAGTCAGCCTCTGAGCCCTCGGCGTGTTGGAGAGAGAAGTTAGGCCTCCATGTCTTATCCATTAGCAGGTGCGGCAGTGCCCCGCCAAGCAAAGAAATGGGAAAGTCCAATTTTCTTTATTTAGGTATAAGCAGAGTTGAGTCATTTATTACCAGGGTGGTCTGGGAAGGCAGATGGAGAAAGAGCTGTTGCCTCCGGGTTTAAACACATTAAAATAAATCCTCCTGTAAAAGTGTAAAGGCTCAATATAGAGTTCCTCACCGGAATTGTTTTAGCCTGGTTTTGTTTGAATCGTTTCTGCTACTTGAAAAAAAAGTTTGTTTTGCTTATTTGCTACTGGCCTCAGCCTGTTTCCCCACCATTTAGGGCTCCACTGTGTCCTTGTGTTTGGCATGGTTGTATATAATATTTCCTCTTGTTTCCATGCGATTTTTTTCTACTTACATCTTTCTATTCCCTTTATAGTTTTATAGGTTTCCTGATATTTCTGTACTAATTGGGATATTTTAGATGATAAAACCCAGAAATTTCTAACTCCAACTGTCTGAAACAATGAAGATATTTATGTAACTCTGGAAACTCAGGCCCCAGGCCAGTCACTATTTGGGCCACCTGTCATCATAAACCCAAATTTCTTCCAGTTCCTTGCACTGGCTCACTGACCCTCTGAGTCATTGTAAGGCTTGTTTCTTCATGGTCAAAGGATGTTCTCAGAATGGTTACAGTAGTTTCTCAATTGCACATCCTGAAATAGACTCCAAGGGAGAAAAGAATGAGGGGGCATCATTCAATCCCAGGTAAGGTATGACACATCTCCCAGCAGACATTCTTCCATGTTTCCAGGGCTACCTTTAGACCACATGGCCATTCCTTCACCTATGACCAGCTAGGCATTAGTTGCCTTAGATCAGTAGTTCTCAAAATGTGGTTTTGGTCCAGAAGCATCAGCATCACCTGGGAACTTGCTAGAAATGCAAATTCTCAAGCTCCATCTCAAACTTACTGTTTCAGGAACTCTGGAGATGGGCCCCAGCAATCTGTCTTTTAGCAAATCTTTCAGTAATTTTGACTTGAGTTCAATTTTGATTTCCATTAATCATCAGGAGTAAAATGGATTTCAGGGATTCTATTCACATGGCCTCTTCAGTAAGAAAGGAATAGGTCGCTGAAGTCATAAAGTAGAGAGGTCTACAAAGAACAGTGCTACCCTTGAGAGGCCAATGAGCAGGAGACAGCAATTCATGTTTGGAGGGGTCTTCTTTAGAGGTGTAAATGACCCCAAGAGAAACATGCATGGGACTATCATCTGCTGGATCTGCCCATATCAAGAGAAATCGTCCCACATCCTTCTTTGTAGATCATCAAGAATTATAAAAAGCACCATCAAGTCAATAATTGCTTTTCAGATAATAAGTGTACACATTTACACTATAGGATTTCAGAAATGTTAAAAATGTAGAAATTATAAGAAAATGGAATTAGAGTATTTTTATTTTCTGTGGAAGAAATGGGAGTTGGGTCTTGAAGTGAAGGAGCTCAGGTCAGTCAGGAGGACAAAAGGCCCCTGATCAGGAAGGACAGGCTGGAAAGGTCACTTCTTTGCTTGTAGGAAAGTCATTTTGGTAGCAAGAAGATGATATAAGGACTCTTGACACATATATGAGTTCATGAGTGGCACATGGACTAAAAACAATTCAGGATCACCTGCCAAAGTAAACACAATTGCTATTGTGATAGTTAATTGTATGTTTCAGCTTGACTAAGCCATAGGATGCCCAGCTAGGTCGTTAAACATTATTGTTGAGTGTATCCGTGATGGTGTATCTGGAAGAGATTAGCATTTGAATTGGTGGGTTCAGGAAAGAGGAATGGCCCTCCCCAATGTCGGTGGGCATCATCCAGTCTGTTGAGGGCTTAAAGAGAACAAAAAGGTAAGAAAGGTTGACTTTGTTCTTAGGCAGTGATCTTCTGCCCTTGACTTCTGGTTCTCAAACTTTCAGACCTGGACTGGACTCTATACCATCGGCTCTCCAGTTCTCAGACCTTTGAACTATGCCACCAGCTCTCCTGGGTCTCCAGCCTGCAGATGGCAGGTCATGGGACTTCTCAGCCCCCCTAATTGTGTGCACATACACCTTAACATCTCTTTCTAGACTATGAATATAAAACTAAGGTATTGGCTCATGCAGTCATGGAGGCTGGGAAGTCTCATGATCAGCCATCTGCAAGCTGGAGACCAGAATGCATGTGCTTGGGATCAGAAGTGTTTTGAATTTTGCATTTTTTTTGGGGGGGGATTCTTAGAATATTTGCACATACATAATACCTTGGTGATGGGACCCAAGCCTAAACGTGAAATTTATTTATGTTTCATATACACCTTATACACATACCCTGAAGATAAATATTATCTTTTTAGATTTGATCTTTTCAGTAACAAAGTAGTTTAAATAATTTATTTCAGCCAAATAGCTTCTAGTCATTTTCTCTACTCACCTGCTGCTACCTTCAACTCAAATGTTATATTTATTTTTATTCCTCAGTATGTGTTTTTCTACTTTGAAAGGGAAGGAACAGAAGCCACTAATGTGGCAAATTTGATAATCATTGAAATCATTTGGACAACCTGCTGTGGTCTTAATATTTGTACTACCCCAAAAATCGTATGCTGAAATTTAACTTTCAAGGTGGTGATCTTAGGAGGTGGAGCTTTCAGGAGGTAAAGCCCTCAAGAATATGATTAATGCCTTTATAAAAGACATTTTATAAAAGATCTTTATAAAAGACCACAGAGAGCTCCTTTGCTTCTCCTACCATGTAAAAACACATTAAGAGGTGCCATTGGCTCAGCACCCGTAGCACAGTGGTTATGGCGCCAGCCACATACACAGAAGCTGGTGGGTTCAAACCTGGCTGGAGCCAGCTAAACAACAATGACAACTGCAACAAAAAACAGTCGAGCATTATGGTCAGCACCTGTAGTCCCAGCTACTTGGGAGGCTGAGGCGCTTAAGCTCATGAGTTAGAGGTTGCTGCAGGCTGTGATGCCACAGCACTCTACTGAGGGCGACATAATGAGACTTTTTTCCAAAAAACCACAAAAAAAAAAGTGTCATATACATGTTCAAAAGCACACACTCACCAGACACTAAATCTGCTGGCACCTTGAACTTGGACTTTTCATCCTCCAGAAATTTATAAAAAATAAATTTCTTTATTTATAAATTTCTGGAGTTTATAAACTACCCAGTTTATAGTATTTCATTACAGCAACCCAAATGCACTAAGAACAACGCTTGCTGGTCTCATAAACCAATTTAACATACTTAAATTCAAATTTTGTTTAGGAAGTGGCCATTAGCTATACTAAATGGTGAATTTATAAAGAATTTAGCATCTTGCAAATAGGAAAACAAGTCTTAATTAGATTGTAAACAGATCTGCATGAGAATTTAAATGTTAGGGGTGAATGCTACACAGACGTTTTCTTCCTACATCATGTTGGTTAGTGCTGTTAATTAAGTAGCGTTGGTCTCTGACCCAGATGACGCCTATGTAAATACAGCAGGGCTTAGATAAAGGGACAAACCAGCATCAGGCAAGCTCACATCATGAAGTTTGAAAATGAGCAAAATTCTTTGTTATAACATCATGAGTTATGCACAAGGTGATCTTTTGAGTTTGAGGATTATAATCCAATTATCATGATGGACTCCTATGCATAAAAAAGACTTCAAGTATCATCTAAGTGCAGCCTTCTATCCCAAAAGAGAATTATATTCTATCCAAGACGTGGTTGTATGTCCTATTTTTAAATTTATCTGAGAATTCCAAAAAACAAAATTCCTTAATACACTTCAATATTTCAGTGTTTAATTACATCTGGCTAATACAATGATTTTCCTCATATTTAATCAAGTTCTTTGGACTCCCCCGTTCCCCAAATAATAGCTATATTGAGATATAATTCACTTTCCATATCATTCAATATATACTATACAATTCAGTGGTTTTGGGAAGTATTCACAGAATTGTAAAATCATCACCACTATTTAATTCCAGAACATTTTTCAGTCACCTCCAAAGGAAACCCATCATCATCAGTCAACCCTCCACTTGTGGCAACTACTAATCCACTTTCGATCTGTTTGGATTTGTATATTCCAGGCACTCATATAAATGAAACTGTACATTATGTGGCATTTTGTGTCTGCCTTCTTTCACTTATCATAGTGTTTTTAAGGTTCTTCCATGTCATAGCATATACTAGCACCTCATTTATTTTTATGGCTGAATATCATTATCTTATATGGAACACCACACTCCCTATTTTATTTGGAATACCACCTTTAATTTATACATTTACCAATTGACGACAGTTGGATTGTTTCCATTTTATGGCTATTATAAATAATAGGACATTATATGAACATTCATGTACAAGTTTCTGTGTGGACACATATTTTCCACTCTCTGGAATACATACCTGAGAATGGAATAGCTGTGTCACTTAGTAACTTTCGAAGAACTGACACATCATTGTCAACCAAAGTGGACTCACAGTTTGCATTAGGGTTCAGTCTTGCTATTGTACATTCTAGGGGTTTGATGAATGTATAATGACATGTACCCACCAATATGGCATCATGCAGAACAATTTCCCTGCCCTAGAAATCCCCTGTTCTACCACCTTCTCCCTTCCTCTCCCCTAACCAAAGCCAACCACTCTTCTTTTTAGTCTTTATGTTTTAACTTTTCCAGAATGTTACACAGTGAAACCATACAGTAGCCTTTTCACATTGGCTTCTTTCATTTAATGGTCTGCATTTAAGTTTTCTCCATATCCTTTTGTAACTTGATACCTCATTTTTTCTTTTTTTGAGACACAGTCTCACTCTGTTGCCTTGGGTAAAGTGCTATAGTGTCATAGCTCACAGCAACCTCAAACTCTTGGGCTCAAGAGAGCCTCTTGCCACAGTCTCCTGAGTAGCTGGGACTACAGGCGCCTGTCATCACGGCCAATTAATTTTTCTATTTTTACTAGAGATGGGGTCTTGCTCTTGCTCAAGCTGGTCATGAACTCCTGAGCTCAAGAAATCTACCTATGTCTGCCTCTCAAAGTGCTGGGATTACAGGCGTGAGCCACTGTGCCTGGCCTCTCATTTGTTTTTAGTACTAAATAATATTCCATGGTCTGTATATAGTGTAAGTTATTTATCCTTTCACCTATTGAAGGACATCTTGGTTGCTTCTAGGTTTGTAATCACAAATAAAGCTGCTATAAACATCTCTGTGTGTCTTCATGGACTTAAGTTTTTAATCATTTGGGTAAATAAAAAGGAGCATGATTGCTGGATCATACAGTAAGAGTAGGTTTAATTTGTAAGAAACTTCAAAATGCCTTCCAAAGTGGTTGTACCATTTTTCATTCCCACCAGCAATGAATTAGAGTTCCTTCTGTACCACATTCTCATCACTATTTGTGGTTGTCAGTGTTTTGAATTTTTCCCATTCTAATCACTCTGCAATGCTATCTTGTTGTTTTAATTTGCAATTCCCTAGTAATGCGTGATGTTAAACATCTTCTCATATGTTTACCTTCCATATGCATAGCTTCTTTGGTGAGGTGTCTGTTCAGATCTTTTACCCATTTGTTTAATAGGGTTGTTCATTTCCTTATTGTTGGGTTTTACTAGTTCTTCATACATTCTGGATAACAGTCTTATATCAGATTTGTCTTTTATAAATAAATATGTTCTTCCAGTCCATGGCTTGCCTTCTCATGTTCTTGATACTGTGCTTTGCAGAGCAGTTTTTAATTTTAATGAAGTCTAGCTTATTGATTGCTTCTTTCTAAATGAATGCTTTTCCCACAGCCTTGGAAATAATCCATCGTAGTAATAATCCATTGTAGTAATAATCCATCGCAGTATTAATCCATTGTAGTAATAATCCATTGTGCAGGTGAGAAAACAGGCTCAGAGAGCTCAGTGAAAGGGAGTCAGAGATCTGCAGACTGAGTAGGGATCTGAAACCAGGCTGGTTGACTAAAAAGCCAGATTTAAGGGACTTGACAAAATACTTTAGGAAGAGAGTTTAATAAATAGAAAGGAATACTAACAGCTCTTAGGTCTGAGCTGGCTCTGGAGAGTGAATCCCACAGCGCCCTCTAGGGCCTTGGAGGCCATTCTCACCTGTGGTGCCTTGAAATATCATCTCTGCTGCTGGTTGCCGGAGAGGCTTTCTTAATTTAGCCACCACAGAGGCCAATTTCCCCAGACATCCCCTCAGTCTCATCAGAATAACCACTACTCCCCTGATCTTTACTTCCACCACCACCCTCCCTTGCCAAATCTAAACTTCCTGGCTAAACAATCATATATTTTTCAGAATTAATGAAAATGCATTAATTTTGATTCCTTCCTTCCTTGCCTCTCTTCCGCCCTCCCTCTCTCCCTCCCCCAAACTATGTCTTTCAGCACCTAAACATTTTCATGAGTTCTTGAAAAGATAGAGACTGGGCGTGGAGCTGACTGGAGTTGCCCAATCCTGTTGAATCTCCTCTTTGACCCAGTATTTTTAAACAATTACCCCCCACCAAACTAAGAACACTTTAATCACATGCACCTATAACCCCGCAGGACTGATATGATTGGAAGCAAATGTTTTTGTTTCTAGTTAAGTCATTTAGCCACACTATAGAGAAAAATGTAACATTTGTTGGACTTTCAGGAGTTCTGAACAAAATAGCTTAAGGTCTGAGCATCTGGGATACTAGGGCCTCAGTTTGGGAGGTGATATTAAAGTCTTGTTCAGTTGTAACATTTTCTGAGAAAGAAACAGCAAAATACTCCCAAGAACATTATCTCTGCTCCACTGTAAGCAGCTCTTGTTTCCATAGCGAATGGCTGGATAAGTTGCCCCTATCCAGTGAGTCTTAGCTATTTCTACAGCTCAAGGCTCTGTTTGCTTTTGTCTATACTTAGATTTTAGGTGATAATTGCCTCTTTATCAGTATTTTTTGCTACTTACTTGCTAAGTCTAAGTCTTTTCTTAATGTCTCCTAAACTTTCTTCTGCTCCTTTTTCTTTCAAATGGTTCAAATTCCATTTAGGGGAATATTTCCTTAAGCACTTATGTTAGGTATCAATGTTTTCTTAAAGGAGTCAACGAGTCTTTTCATTCATTCAACAGAAGATGGTCAAACATTTAGTTTGCATCAGACACAGTACAGCATGCTGTGAATACAGCATGAGCTAATCAAATATGGTCACAAAGTTTACAGTTAGTGTGGGAGATTAATACTGTCACACAAGTAAAGTAGTAATTGTAAATTATGATAAATGCTATGATGGAAAAGCATGAGGTGCTATGAGAGAGCATATTCACGTAGTAGAGTTGGGTATATCAGAGACGGTGCACTAGAGGAGATGACCTTGAACTTGGGAACTGACATGTAAATAGGAGAGTTAGGGGAGAAGGGCAAGAAGAAATAGCATGCAGGGTACCCTGAGGTTTCACTTTTAGTTTCATATTTCATACTAATGAAAGTATTTGTTTTTTCCCTGTGTATGGAAATAGTTGGATATATTTCAATTGTTTATAATGAAGAGACAATCTGTGATAGGGGTAAAGAACACTGTGAGTGAAGGGAAGATCAGAGCACGCTACCAGAATGCCAGTAACCAGCTCACCACAAGTGATATCAAGTTACTTTTTTGTTGTTGGTCTTTACCATTGATCATCGCACACCTGCTCCTGTTTTTCAGGTCAGTGGCTCGTGAATCTTGTTACTCATCAGAATAAGATCAGCCATACCTTAGAAATTGTGGGATCCCCCAACCAATTTCCAGAAATCCTAAATTGGAATGTCCCAGTGTGAGACCCAAGAGTAAGACCCAAGTAATCCATATTTTTTTTTTTAAAAAAATAAGCTTTTGGGGGTGATTATGATCTGAAGAAGGGTTAGGAAAATCTGTTCCACAAATAGCTGTGTGCGCTTAGGCAAGTTTCCTACCCTTTCTGTGACTCGGTCTCGCCAACTGTAAAATGGGAATCATAAAGGTACCTATCTTATGGGGTCACAGTCAGTAGTAGACACAAACAGACAACCCTGACTTCGTGCCAAGTGCTGGATCAGAAGCGCAATGCTGAAAGAAACACCAGTTCTGGGGACTTCAGAGACCCCCGAGATAGGAGGCTCTATGCATTCATCTTTGTTCTGATTTCTCAGGTCAGTATATGAGCTCCTTAAAGAGATGGGCAACTCCACCATCGCGGAGTTGAATGTGGTATCCTGCATATCAGCTATAGTTTTCAAAATTGCCTTCAGCCTTCTTTTGGAGTACTGCCTTCCCCTTGATTGGCACGAGGCTGCCAATTTTCAGACCACAGTTTCCCTTTCACAGGAGATGCTCTGTGACTCAGATTTGCCAATTAAAACACTTCCACGGGTACCCAAAACTGGTAGATAGGTTAGCAGAAACCCCCCGCAGGAAGATTCAAAGTCCATTTTTGGTAATTAATTAGGGCACCAGGGGAGAAAGAAATCTCCTCTTTGCAACTCCTATCAAGAAAGCCGATAAAAACCATCACATGTGAAAGCTAATGAGGATGGCACGGTACAGAGGGAAGTATAACCAAAAGCAGCAGCCGGGAATGAAGAGAGGCCTGATCACAACATTGCTGGAACTCTGGGTCTAACTATTTCTAAAATTGGTGTGCACTGCTCGGGGCTACATTGAGAAAATCTCTCACCAATAAATCTACTCATGTTTCTGTGTATCTATCTATTTATTTATCTACTGGTTTAACCTACCTTAAGTAATTTATATTACTTAACCCTGGAATTCTGTACAACACATGTAGGTGACAAATGCATGCTCACTATGGCTTATTCTGGGGCGTTGTGCAGCTGTGTTTGAAGTTCTAGGAGAGAAGCTGAGACTCTCACCCTCTAACAAATGAGAGATGGAGACAGGACAGCCACTGTTTTAGCTTTCTTTGTATTATTATAAAGAGAGGACATAATTGAAGATGAATGAATTAGAGAAATCTATGATAAAATATTTAAAAATCAGTTTATAATCTGAACTCCTCATAGATGTTTCTACTGATCACATCTAATCCTAGATTTCTAAAGCCTGTTTCTTCTACGTATGTATGAAATGAAACAACCTTAATAAAAATGCTCTTCCTACTTCAGTATGAGTTTTTGTCTACTGTAAGCAGAAGTCTATTCAAAGTTACAATGCATACAAACTGGAATAGGGTTACAAACAGCATTAAAAGTTAATGAAAAAACAGGCCTTAGTATACATAGAACAGGAAAAAAAGTTGCAGAAAACAAGGGTCTAATTAGGTTATGCTAGTTTCAGTTAAGACCTAGGTAATTGTTCTAAATTGTATTTGAAATTTAGATCATGTTCCCCCAATGTAATTATCCATTAGACTTACTAATGAACATTTCTCATGTCAAACTAGCAGGAACTCCACAATGGAGAGGGGGGCTGGAAGAGAGTGAAGGAGAAAAAGGCAAATTTAATGAACATGGAAGAAAAAGAATGTAGGAAACATCAGCGTTTCTTGTACGATTTACCACTAAAAGTGTATGAGAGTATCAAGGCTATCTTTACTTGGTTGTAACATAAAGAAATAGATTATGAACTCAGTACCTCTCCTGTTTGACTTCTCAAAAAAAAAAAAGAAGAATGCTGAAAGAAAAAAACATTGGAAGTGAGTGAAAAGACTTAGCCTAACTAGGATAGCATAACTGTCTTCCTTCCTTCCACCCAGGTGGGCTGCGGGGCGTGGCTCAAGGAATGTAGCTTCTTAGTGGGAATTCCCTGGATGCTAATCAATGATTGAATTCCCTTTCTAAAATATGTATACATCTATCAGGAAATAACATACAGGTCAGGCAAAATTCTTATATTAGATGAATGCCTCATAATTCCCCACATGGGGATTCTGTCAGCGCGGAGTATGTCTACTCCAATTGTACCTTCTGGAACTGGGGAAATAACCACGCATGAGTGCTGGAACCCCCTGGACCACCATGAGAAAGCTGAGCTAAAACGCCATTGATCACCGGCCTCCATAAGCTCCTACTCTCACAGTGAGGTTTTGAGTCTCTTGAAATTAGTGTCAAGTCAGAGCCAGTGCCCAGAATTCCTCCAGAAGTCTGATCAGTTCCTTCTCCCAGTGCGCTGTCACTCTGCTAAAAGGCCATGGCGTTCATTCAGTAACACCCTGGTGAGTCTTAGGAAATTATGGGATTATACAGGTTTCTTTTTTTTTTTTTTTTTAATAGAAATTTGCATCTGTAGAAAAAAAAAGTTTCTAATACCATAAAAATAGAAGCTGTGAATTTAGTTAAATTCCACAGGAGCAGAATAAAAAGAGGAGAGAATTTTGGGGCAGGCTAATAGGCAGTGGGGAGACATGTCAAAAACAAGGGAAGATTTACTCATTTCCCCAGGACACCTTATTAGTTCTCAGAATCGCTGGTGAGCAGCTTGCTCCAAAGCAGGCATAAATATTGTGGCAACAGAAGAGACCAAGTTTATGTACTGACATCAAGAATGTGGTCTGCCAGGCTCTGAGAAGACAGCCTGAGTCTGGCGACAAGCTCCTCTTTGCAGAATCATCCACACCACAGAAAACCTGGGCTCTGTACATTTCAGACAGAGCCAGGCAGATGAAACGCTACCTCGTCACATTTTCAGAAATCCCTTCTGCTCAGGAACTCTTTCTCATCTCTGCAGTCCTTGGCCACCAATCACTCTCATGAATATTTGGAGAATACAAATGCAGACAGACATATGCCCTGATGAAGTTATATGAGCCTCACAAAGGAGCTGACTGGAAGGAAAGGCAACCCATCCTTTGAAGCTGATATAATGATCCGCGGAGTGGTGCCGCTCAGCCGTACACACACACGAATGTAACAACCCGAAGGGTCCCCTAAGTCAAAACTGAATAAATGAATATTTAAGAATTCCAGATGCTAAAAATACACCTGAGATCTCATTTTCTCCTTAATCAGAAATTGCTTCAGGGAAGAAGGCTCTTTGCCTTCTGGAATCCAACATCAGCCAAGTTAACTTGGCATCTTGGCAGAAATCAAGGATAATCTGACTCTTGCCAATTGTAAACAGCATAAAATTTAAATTTAAGAGATACAGAGATAAAAAATCTGCCTACCTGTTGCTGTGAATTGAAACGGACTACCATGTTGAAAATTTCAGTGGGTAGGGCCACAGTAAAACTAGAACTTGATCTGGTTTTGTAAATGCCTACCTAGCATTACTAGCTCAACCTAGTTGTTGCAAAACACTTCAGGAAAATGAGAAATAGAATTAAAACCGTTACATTTTCCCACTATGTACTAGTTTTCCATTTAAGTCCATCACTCTTTTCCCATCAATTCGGGATTGCTCATAACTCTTCACACCTCTTCCAACACCGCAGCATCCTGCTTCTCGGAAATGGGATTTCAGCTTTTAGCTTGCAGTTCTATCTATTCCCTTAGCCTTAGGTTATCAGACAGCCCTTTAATCCAAAGTAAACGGGGAGTCTCTACCTAATTTTCTGCCAGTGGTTTGGTGAATGGACTTCTGATTTCTGTTGATTATTGGATTGCTTCTGGGATAGATCTAAAATGCAGGCACTGACCCTTTATGTCAATCATAAAATTCTGAATCCAAAATTCTGAGGCAATTTCATTGTTTACAGTGTATTTCTGGCAGTGTGATAATAAGCAGCCTGATCACCTTATGGATGTGTCTCTCTCTTGAGTAAACTTAAAAGAAAGCTTAGTAAAACCTCCATTGGTTTACCGAGTGTCTGAAAGCTGACTGCTGCCCTTGTTTTCTCCTGTTTTTAGATATTCTTGGGCTTTATACATCTGAACAGAGTTTTCAAATTGAGGATTGTTCTTGGTGCTATTAAGTGTGTCTCTCTTAGCTAATTAATCTGCAGTGGGTCATGTAGAAACCAATGGGACGCTCTCGTGATGAAATCATTCTTGTTTTTAAGTGTATTTCATATTGTAAGAAATGTAAAGTTGTGTGAGCCTAATTTATATAAACTAATGTTTCACAACAAACTGGTTACAAAAGTAATTTGAAAGCTGTTCATAAGACCATGAACTATGTAAGTATTTTTCTATTGTTTTTCACTTGTTTGCAAGTATTAATGGTGACTTTGCCCATATGATACCTGATAAATATTCCGGAATTCCACATTCATCATTGTGGTATTTTTACTAGGATTGCATTTAGGCATTTCCTGTAAATATTCAACTCAGGGCACAGCCACAACATAGGAAGTTGGGCATTTTCCTTCTGTGTTGCTCTCTCTCTGAAAAAAAAAAAAAAAAAAAAAATCTGAACCAATGTTGGTGTCAATTTTCGGCCTCATTTTTTGAAAAACTAATGAGAAAAATTCTCTCTTCATCAACATTCTTTACTAAATACATAGCCAGCAGCCACCCACAGAATTGTTAAATGTCATTTGAAAAGAAGAAAATGGCATCTGTGGAGGATTATTCTGTTCTTTCTCTGAGATAGGTCCAAATAAATAAGAGGCTTCCTGAGAAGATGGTGGTCAATGCCACTGGTTAACTCTGCCCCCCCCCAACATTCTTTTTAGCTTTTTAAAAAATCACAAATACTTTAGACAACAGTTTTGCACTGTGAATCACACAGATGGTCAACCCAAGTCAGTTTCAATATTCTGGAAAAAAAAAAAAGGCACTTTTTAGAAGGATAACACTTAGAAAAAAAGCAGAAGTCATGGGTCTGAGCACAGAGTGGAAAATTAATAACTAGTGTAAAAGTGAATTTTTTATTATAGAAAAAACAAAATTATATTAAACTACAATTTAGCTATCTTATCATAATTATGTTATCACTAAAACTCTGCAAGATGAAGCTCTGCAAAAGTATGCCACCCTGGTAAGAGTATAATCATGCACTTTTCTCTCCATGAAATCAAATGGCGCATTCTCATAATGTTCTCATACAAAACATCATTTTCATGGTTACAGGAGTTTGAAGGCTGATACACGTACCTCTAGCTAAAATAGAAGGCATACACTTGTATTTCTTGTATTTTTCCCCAAGATTTTTAACTTGATATTTTCAAAAAATTTTTTATTTTTTATTATTTTTTATTTTTTTTCAGTTTATGGCTGGGGCTGGGTTTGAACCCACCACTTCCAGCATATGGGGCTGGCACCCTACTCCTTTGAGCCACAGGCACTGCCCAATATTTTCAAATTTAATTAACAAAGCCCTATTTATCATGGCCAATGAAAGCACGTGTTAGGCACATGAGATGCCATGATAAAATGTCACCCTAGTGTCACTAACAAAAATCTCACCACCTAGTGAGTTGAGTGTGTGGAGCATGGTATTTAAAGAAAGTGGTTCAGTAGGGAAGTGCAAGGTACAGAGAGGAGGGGCAACACCTGAGGAACAGGAGAAACTCGAGAGTCACCTGCAGAGGCATAGGGTTAAGAGATCTGATGGTCAACTGAGAAACTGACAGAGGTATGGTACAGCTGGAGGCTCAGTGAGCAATGTGGCCCGAAACGAGCCTGAAGAGTTAGGTGCTGGCCACGTCATGAAGGGCCTTGACAGCCAAAATGTGGAGTTTGGGTCTGACCTACAAAGAGTCTCATGCAGGAGGATGATGAAGCATCTAAGGGACACAGCCTACCCAGGCTCTGCGAGGCCCATGGGACGGAGCAGAGGAAGCTCTCCAGGAGGAGGTCATTTGGGGGCTGCTGCAGCAATCTCAGAAATAGATCATGGCAACATGGACTGAGATGGCGGCATTAGGCGGGTGGGCATGGACACCTTGAGAGTAGCTACAAAGATTCATCTGGGTAATATTTAGTTACGAGCAGAGGAGAAGGAAGAGAAATATGAAGGCATCACAGATGGCAACAAAGTCTTTAGGTGGACAACTGATCAACAGCAAAACGAGATATTCTAGAACCAACTTTGGAGAAGAGTGGAGTATAGCTCTGTACTGACTGAGTTGGACCAGTCCGGGAGCACCCAAGCACACATACCCAGGAAACAGGAGGTCCGTATGGAGACGGGCAAGGCATCGTGTTTCTTGAGTGGGATGACCCAGGAAACCCAAGTTGAGTGAGACCAAAAGTAGGGCCACAGGAGAATTCAGGGAACATCATCCTTTAGGGGATGAGCAAAGGAAACCCAAAAGTCTGAAGAGGAAACTGAGAACGCAGCCAAAGAGCAGCAAGCAAACTGGAGGAGCCTGTCTGTCTTCACAGACATCAAGGGAGGTGTCTAACGGTGCGGGGAGCCCAGGCCTGGAATCACTGGGTGTAACGGAGGGGAGGTTGCTGGGGAGAAGGGGTGCAGCGGCTGACAGAAAAGACTGCAGTCCCCCAGGGAGGGAGAGTCATGAAGGGGAGATGGTTGATGACACAAAATTCTTTTAAGAAGGTAAAGAGGAGGGGAGGGGTAGATGGGGCAACAGGGAACATGAGGTTGACAGAATTGGATATTTAAGTAGAGCTTTATTTTTAGATAAGGGAGACTGAATTGTGTTCCTATAATAAATACAGATACCAGGAAGCAGTAGAGAAAGAGCTGAAGACACAGGAGAAGAGAGATCAGAGAGGACGGGAAGACTGCTGGGGGAGAAGGAGCCCTCGGAGGAAAGATGTGAGTAGGATGAGGAGGGCAGGGGAGGAAGAGGAGGAGGAAGCAGCTGAGAGAAGAACAGGGGTGGGGTAGGAGGAGGTGAGTCTGTGTCTTGCTAGCAGAAGCACTGAGAGTTTTCTTCGGGACTAGCCATCGCCTTCCTGTGACGCAGGAGAGGCCATCTGCAGAGAGACATGCGGAGGGGATGAGCTGGGAGCACCAAGGAGAGAGTAACATGTCAGAAATGGTCTCTCTGGAAAGCAGGAGAGAAAAGGCTCAGCGGGGAACACAGGATGGCCAGGCAACCTCAAGACCCACCAGTTCATCCTGGTGCCAATCTGTCTTGTGTTTCCCGTCACAGTCTACAGTCACCAGACATCAAAACAGACAGTCTACCTCATCTCAACAGATGATGCCATGAAATATAATAGTTTATGCAACTGTTTATGAGGCTCGTGACCTGAGCAAAACATTCCCAGAAGAATATTCCAAATTCTTTAAGTGAACCCAGGAAGACTAAATTTTTTCCCTAACACCCCAAACCTAGTTAAGTGGGGGAGATTGCCCAGTATACATAGCTATTTAAATACTGGAAAGATATTGCTCTGCGAATAGGATAATCATTAACTAAATGATTTCTGGGTAATATATTCATTCTTATGTGACTGCCTAGTGTAATTAGTGACCCAGAAGTTATTTAATTCTTGGGAACAGGCAAAATAAAATATCTGGGCTGCAAAGCTTACCTGGATAAACTGCCAACTGCTCTCTCTTTCTGGAATCTTCCTACCACTTCTTTCCCCTGAACTCTTTTTTGGGGTCTCCTACATTCCAGGAATGGGCTCTGACTCACAGGGGGCTGTCAGGAGGGGAGCAGTTAGGCAGAAAGCAAATATTTATGACCTGGCAAATATTTATGATACTTGTTTCCATTTTGTTTTTTTACTTCAAAATAAAATATGTGCAGTATGCATAGGAATTTGTTCGTAGTTTTTTTTTTTAACTATAGTCCAGCCCTCCAACTGTCTGAGCGACAGTGAATTGGCCCTGTTTAAAAAGTTGGAGGATGACTGACTAGGCTAATAAGAGACATAGATAAAAGGTTGAAAATAGTATAGAAGGGCCAAGAGATTAATTCTGTCTGTTAGGTTAGCGCACACAAAGAAACATACTGTCAACTACATACGTAAAACACAATGAAGTTTTCAGTATTCTGAGACTAGGGAAAAATAACAGAGCAGTTAATGAAAACTTAGGTTCTTCTTTTATTTAAAAATGATTCACGGTTCCTTTTCAAGTTCTATGCTTCTTTAATCTGTGATGGATTAGATACAGTGCAGCTTCCCACCAAACATCTTAATTGCTTGGTTTATTCTTAAAAGGTATGTTTAAAAGAAAGCCACAGAGGGAGTTGTTTGCAACCACATTGTTCATTGTTTCCGTACCTTTGAACTTCATTTTGTTTTCTTTTTTCTTCTTTCTTTCCTTTCTTTCTTTCTTTCTTTTTTTTTTTTTTTGAGACAGAGTCTCAAGCTGTCACCCTGGGTAGAGTACCGTGGCATCACAGCTCACAGCAACCTCAAACTCTTGGGCTTGAGCAATTCTCTTACCTCAGCCTCCCAAGTAGCTTTTTTTTTGCTTTTCATATTTATGTTTTAAAAAAAATCCAGAATGGATCAAAAAGAGTAATTGTCAAGGATGTAGGTGCCAGACACGAGCCAGAAAGTAGCTAGAAAAGTATCCTCAGGAAAGTTAGGGAGCCTCATTACCAGCTTTCACAACTGTACCTAACATAAATAGCTAAGAGTTTTCCATTGTTACAGCTTCTTCCGCCCCATCTTACAAACAGGGCACAGCGGGCTTGCCTTACAAGGCCTCAGGTGAAGGACCCCTTTCACACACATGCCAGTACAGCAGTACTTGGCTAATTAGAAAAGATCTCATTCCCTGTCTATAGCTACCTTCATTGTTGTGTGAGATGGTCTCATCCCTTGAAAATATGGCCACTTCAGCACAAAACAATGTTAGATCTTTATAATGACATTGTCCTACCCCCTTCTACATGCAGCCAAAAAATGACAGACTAGGGACAGAACATTGTGAACTTTGTACTGTTGGAATTACTGCCGTGAATGATCATTCGCTAACAGTCACTAAAGTTACAAATTAAGGAAATTAGATGTAGAATACTGCAAAACCACAGTAAAAATACTGAAGTTTGCCTATTTCTGCTCAGGAAGTCCCTTCACTCCCAAGCTTCATGTATTCTCTTTTTGGCTCCAAGAGTCTGTCACTCTGACAACAGTACGTTCTCTGTGCAGATTTTCAGCTGCAGAACAGAAACCATGTTCTTGTTTCCTGGTGATGCACATGGTCACTTTTTTTTTTTTTTGAGACAGAGTCTCGTTATGTTGCCCTCAGTAGAGTGTGTGGCATCATAGCTCATAGCAACCTCAAACTCTTGGGCTTAGGTGATTCTCCTGCCTCAGCCTCCCAAGTAGCTGGGACTACAGGCGTCCACCACAACACCCGGCTTTTTTGGTTATAGTTGTCATTGTTGTTTGGCAGGCACGGGCTGGATTTGAACCTGCTAGCTCCGGTGTATGTGGCTGGCACTCTAGCTGTTGAGCTACAGGCACTTAGCTGGTTATTAGACTTCTTACCGAGGGTTTGGAAGAACTCTGTTCATGCTACTCAGGGAAATGAACCAATAATGCCAACATTTCTGGAGCCCCCTTATATCTCAAGGGGAAAGGGGGGCAGGGAAGGAAAAGAGCATTGCGTAGAAAAAGAGTTATCAGGAATCCCATTTTGTTATCTGCTGACTATGCATATTTAACCCTTTTAGTTGCTTCTCAATAAAAGGAAAATTCTGGGATTAAATGATACTTCAACATTTGAAAGCAGTTATTTTTATTAGGAAAATGAGATAGTTTAGACTAGAGGGTATTAGAGACTGAATCAATACTCACCAACAGTACTTAACTTGGCTAGTGCCATGAATTATTTAGTGAGCGAGGTCTTGAAACTCATACTCACAGTCTACACTAATGACCTGGCAATTATTTTAATCAATTTTCAGCGAACTGTTAACTACTCTGTCAGCACACCAATAAGGTAGGAAACCCCGTCAGAGTAGATGCTGTGCCTTTTATTTGTATTTTGAGGCTGTAATTCTGAATGGACATCCTAATGTAATCAATGCACAATGCAATGGAAATCTGTACTCAGAACAAATATTTCCCTGTGTTTTACTAGAATTACCATTGAACGTTTCTAGTGCTTTAAGAAGTCCGAATCTGGATTCATGTGAGCAGAGCGAAAAACATGGTATGGAATGATAGAATTTTAAAGCTGAGAGGATCTTAGAGAATATGCAATTCAGCCCCTTACGGAAACTCTAAAACATGTCAACAAAGAGATTTTGCAGCGATATTCTTAGCAGAATTATGTGTTATAGTAAAAAAATTAGAAAGAACTTCAGTGTGCGTCCATCAGAGAACAAACATGTATGTTGCAGCCTATTGTATTATCACATAATGAAATATTACCTAGTAGTTCAGTGAATGAGTAGAGGTGCATGTGTCAACACAAACCTCAAAAATGGAGTGCTGGATGAAAAAGCCAGGTGCAAAAGTATGGTCTATACAAGCAGACACACATTTTATACAAGGCCATAAATATGAAAAAAAACAAAAACAAAAAACAAAAACACATATCCGTGTGCATGTGTTAAAAATTAAGAGACATGAGGAATGCAGCGATAAACATCAAATTTAGGATGGTGGTTACTCAAGATGGCAAGAAAGAAGGTGTGGGCATGGGAGGGGGAAAGGAACCAGAATCTGGAGACATTAATCCACGTATTCAAAGACACAAGACAGGCTCACAGTTAGCAGCTAGAGCTCAGGACATCCCACTACAAAATACTATGTCCCAAATAGCTTCCGAGACTTTTGTATTTGTTAATTTCTTCTTCAGACACAAAATGACAGCCATATGGAATTTAACATTATAAGAGACCTTAAAAAGGTCATCTGTATAATTCCTTGCTCAAATTGTGGTTTTTACTTATGACAAGTCTGCTAAATGATGATCCAGCCTTTGTTAAAATACCATAGAGTAGAATAAAAGGAAAAATAAGCTTCTCCAGGTGACAGAGTTCTGCCTCCAAGAAAGACAGTTCAGAATATGCCCAGCCCAGCCCGTGCACTTTAACTTCTGAACATTTCAAAGCTGAATGCTAGCCTCATTTGCCTTCCTTAACTTTGTTAAGCTGAGGATCCACTCATCCAGCCCAGATTAACTGAGCAGCAACTATGTGTGAGGTGCTGGGGCATAGCAGTGAGCCAGGCAGTACCTCTGGTCTGTGCTGTAAAATGAATTAAAAACAGTGAAGAAGGATTGGTCTAGGTCATCTACCATACCCCCTCTAAGAGATGAAGAGAGCTGGTAAGGTCCATCCTGAGGCCCCTCTGAAATTCAACAACTCATCTCTGAGAAAGATGGCTGCTCATTGAGAGTAGGAAAGAAAATTAAGAAATAGCAGGAAGAGTCTTGAGCCTGGGAAGAAGTGGATGCATCATTTTCTGGGGCTATCTCTGTAGCTTTGCTCCCCTCTTCCTGTCTGCCTTTCTTCTCTCTCTACGGTCCTGTGCTGCACTGGTCCACATGGTGGAAATCAGTCATGTAAGCTTCTGAGCTTTCTATCACATGGTCCAGGCATGCAGGCCTGTGTTCCAGGTCTCAAAAGAAAACCTCTCAGGAAAAGAAGTCATTGACCAAGCTTAGGTCAGCCTCCCACAACCCAGGATAATGAGTTTACTGCCACGTGGCACACCTAGACTAGAGACAATGGGTCTGGTGTCACATGACACGCACTACATTGTAAGTAATGGATCCAGCACTGACTAAGGTCTGCCAGTGGACCAAATGAAGGGTTGCATTG
The DNA here is from genome assembly GCA_963574355.1 of Loris lydekkerianus. Classification (NCBI taxonomy): domain Eukaryota; kingdom Metazoa; phylum Chordata; class Mammalia; order Primates; family Lorisidae; genus Loris; species Loris lydekkerianus. Next base: position 32,119 of record CAUYPK010134447.1, read on the forward strand.
TAACACAGCATTTCCTGGCATAACTTTGTAGACAGTGTGGCAGAGGAGCAGACATGGGGACGAGGGCATGGGGGCAGTGTCCTGATAAAGGGCAGGTCCTGGGCTAAAGCAAATCATCATTTATGAGTGCTCAAAACATATGAGACAACAACGTGGAATAAGTGCATTCAGTTTATTACTAGGTGTTAAAAATCTATGTCGATGGGAAGTAATCAACCCTGTTTCTAAGCCTGACTGCTGAACAATATTCAATTTCAGAAGACTTTAAGCAGCCTGACCCCCAGGATTCCTTCACATCTAGAGTAGGGGAAAAGGGATACAGGTATACAGGAGACTCAGAAAGTTGGGCTAGAGAGTTAAAACAGGTCCACAGGGAAAAGGGAGCTGTAGGTGGCTGGGTACATAAGAATAAACACTGAATTTTGGGTGCTGGTGGTACAAGGCAAAGTAAGGACCTAAATCTCAACCTGGAAGTGGGGGCAGCTGCAGGTACACTCAGGGGCAGCTGCAGGTACACTCAGGACCAACACACAAGTTCCCTGCCCTCAGGAAGCTTAATTTTATTCGGAGGGGTAGACTGTACGTAAGTAAACAAAAAGAATTATTACAGAGTGAGATCAGTGCATGAAGTAAATGTGAAGAAACAATAAAACAGGTGTGGTGGGAGGAGATGTCAGGGGATATCTGCTTTGCAGAGGATGCTGGGGAAGGTGACATTGAAGCTGTCCCCTGAAAGATTAGAAAAAGCCAGCAATGGAAACAGCCAAGGAGACAAGCTCCAGCAGATACAAAGGCCCTGACATACGAACCATCAAGTAAAAGAAAGATGGGTGGGGCGCTGTCCAGAGGTGTGCGGAGACAGCCTGTGTTCATTGGATTAAAAAAAAAAATTGCCACGCACCTCGAAATCAGAGAAAGTAATTCAAACAAGTGACTTTTTAAAGAGTATATGATTGACTGCAAATATAAAGTCCCTCCATGTTAAAGATGGCTTTGTCCTAGTTTTGATATACAAAGATATCCTGAAAGAGAATATAATTTCAATCCAGTAACATCACAATCAGATGAACAGCCTGGTTTTTGAAGGAAAAGAATACACTCCCTCATGACAGAGGCTACGGAGAAAAGAACTCCATCAATCTGGTCTAGAAACAAAACATTATATGCCCTGAAATAAGCTTTGGTGTAGAAAGAGAAAGCATACTTAGTTTGAATAAAAGCAAGATGAAGTCTCCTAGAAACAGCAGAAGCACCAAGGCCGGTGTGCTTGTAACCACCAGAATCAACTGCTTGAGAAAAGCAATAAAGTGGCGTCATTTGGAAAGAAAGTGGAAACTTGAAGCTACTACTTTTCACTTTCACACAAAAATCAGAGGGTAAAATACAACCAGGACCACTTATGTTTACGGTGCTTTTAAAAAGAAAACAAAAGTTGCCGTCTACTTTGGCTACCTTGCCATTGACAGTGGCACGTAGGATTTGAACAGAATGCTCGTCCACAGCAAGGTCATTTCACTGACCAAAAACAACACATTTTTCAGGCAAAGTACCAGAGTCCCACAGAATCTGCATTGGTGACAATGAGTTTCAAAAAGGTGGAAATATAGGTCTATGATTTTTTTCAGGGCTGGCAAGATAATTCATAGCTAAGTAATTGACTAGAGGTGCTAATTTTGAATCCTCAACTAAATTCACATGATGAGTACTTATTTGGTGTAAATCAGAGGGAAAATGGCAGAAATCAGACAAAATGTCTATCTAAAGGTACAAAAGTCAGAAAAGTTTGTGTTCTCAGGAGATGTTGGTCTGAGGACACAAATCTTCAGTTCGGAGTAATAAAATCAAGACATCTATTATACCCTGGGATGACTCGAGTGCATACTTACAAACTGCAAATTAGACTTTAAGTATAGACTCAAAGTCTTTGAGAGTAGACTTCAAGTGTTCTCCCCATAAGAAAGGATAACTATGTGAAGTAATGCATATGCTAAGTGGATTTCCTTGGCCAGTCCACAAAGCATACTAAAGAAGTGTGTGATGTATACAGTAGTCCCCAACCTTTTAGGAACCAGACCCAGGTTTCATGGAAGACAATCTTCCCATAAACCAGGGGTGGCGGGATGGTTTGGGGATGACTCAAGCGCACTACATCTCCACCTCACCTCATCAAGCATTAGATTTTCATAAGGAGTGCACAGCCTAGATCCCTCAAATGCGCAGAATACAGCAGGGATCTTGCTCCTGTGAGAATCTAAGGCCATCATTTATTTGACAGGAGGGATTGGGAGCAGCTGTAAATACATATGAAGCTTCCCTGGCTCACCCATGGCTCACTTCCTGCTGTGCAGCCCACTTCCCGACAGGCCATGGACCTGTACGGCTCCACAGCTTGGGAGTTGGGGACCACAGTTGTATGTCATGAATAGAATTAAAAATATATATATATATTTTTTTCAGACAAGAATCTCACTCTATTACCCTGAGTAGAGTGCCCTGGTGTCATCATAACTCACACTAACCTCAAACTCAAGTGATCCTCCACCTTTAGCCTCCTAAGTAGCTGGGACTACAGGTGCCCACCACCACGCCCAGCTATTTTTTAGAGATGGGGTCTTGTGCTTGCTCAGGCTGATCTTGAACTCCTGAACTCAAGCAATCCACTGCCTAGGCACCTGGATTACTAGGATTAGAGGTGTGAGCCACCACATGTGGCCTCTAATACAATTCTTGTCAATGGAAAAAATGTTAAAAATAAAAACATGACAGGAGAAAAAGGTGCTTTAGAGAGAGACGAGGTAGTAGCAATCGCTTCACACTCAGAATGCGCACTTGCGTGGGAAGAGTGTACATTTCTGTCTGACTCCTCCCCCTGGCTCCGCTGATAGGTGCTGCAGTAGCTTTTGCTGGGTTCAGAAATGACTTCACGTTGTTGGTCCCATTTTATTCTGTAATTCTTTATGAATTGAAGCCTGTCTTGGCCAAAATGGAAATCTCAGACATATGTTATTTACAATCTTTTTCTTCTTTTGTCAGTTTAATATTACAGTGACCACATTTTTCCTCCTAGAAGTACACGCCTTGTATGTAGATGAATGCGGGGCACGAGGAGACATCAGTAAATCAACACAAGTCAGCACCTGTGGGTCTGCAGTTCATAACCTCGGCTGCACATCAAATCATCTGGGGAGATTAGAAACATCCCAGCCTGCCAAATTAGCATCTCCCAGGCAGGCACCGAGCACCAAAATCAGGGCCTCTGGGTATGTACTCTGCACCAGGGTGCTGGAAACCTTCTGGTCTTCTGGTGAGCAGCTGGCTGGGAACTGCTGCTCTAACTCAGCTTCTCTAACTTCTCCATGCACAGGAGGCACCTGCTGTTCTTGCTAAAAGGCAGACTCTTCAGCAGGCCCAAAGACACTGAGAGTTTGCATTTCTACCAAGCTCCCAAGCAAGGCTGCTGCTTTTGCCACTTTCCACATGTGGGATCATCAGAGCTCCTCAAAATGTGATCCCTGGATCTGCAGCATCAGTGTTGCCAGGGATGTTGTTGGAAATGGGAATTCTTAGGCCCCATCCCAGACCTAATGGATCAGTAACGTTGGGGGTGAGGGTCAACAATCTGCTTAACACAATCTCCTGGTGATCCTGATGTATGTTAATGTTTGAGAACCACTACTGGGTAAGAGCTTCCAGTTTACTCCAGGGTTAGGCTTTTGAGAGGCCAAATAAGAGGCCCCACAGTTTATCCAAGGAAATGGAGAGAGCTTATTCCAAGCATACTTGTGGAAATAAGAGATTGGGATCAGGTGTCACAGGCAGTCCAGAAAAGTTGCACAGCTAGGACACGTGTGACACAACTGCAGCACGGCCAGGCAGCCCAGGCCCTGGGGTGTGGTCTAGGAGCACGGAGCGTTACCCAACATCTGGAATGACTGCTCACCTGCAAGAGAATGCTGCGTGTTCCTCTCATGCGTTGTCTCAACCTGACCCAACAATCCTCCCCACTTCTGCTTACTCCAGAGCTGCTTAGCTGGAGTCCTGGAATGAAGCTGCTGGTTTAGAATTCTAGCTTGTAACTATCTATCTGACCTTAATTTTTCTTGTGTTAAAAAATGAGAATACTAACTATACCTACCTTAGACTTGTAGGATTAAATAAGATGGTGAGTGCGATATGTTTGGAGCATTGCGTGGGACCCAGAACTCCCTCAAAAAATAAAACTGTCAGGCCTGTTGCCACAGTACCCCATACCTGTAATTCTAGCACTCTGTGAGGCTGGGACAGGTGGATCACTTGAGCTCAGAAGTTCGAGGCCAGCCTGAACAAGAGCAAGACCCAGTCTCTAAAGAACTAGCTGGGCGTGATGACAGGCACCTGTTGTCCCAGCTACTCAGGAGACTGAGGCAAGAGGATCACTTGGACCCAAGAATTTGAGATTGCTGTGAGCTATGATGCCATGGCACTCTACCAAGGGCAACAGAGTAAAATAAACAGCACTGTCATTATTATAAAAAAAAAGTTTCTAAGTTTAAAGTAAACATGTACAAAATATTACCAATAAAAAGCTAAAAATAATTATTGGTCCTGAATTGAAATGTGTCAGAAGTTGTTCAGATAGGTTCTTATAATGTAAGACACAGCCAAAGAACAATTTCAGTTTGGAATAGGTGAAAATGAACTCAATTCCAGGAAATCTCAGCAAAATAAGATCTGTATTGATTTTTACTGCTTTGTGTATTTAAAAATAAATGCATATAATCCTTCACTATTTTGTAGGGAATTTTATTAGTTATATGTATTTTTAACACAAGTTATTTACAAAAAAAATATACATCATGTTTTAAAATAAATATGGAGAAAGTATTATGGGTCTGGTGAGAGTGACAAAAGTTGAGGCTAAGCTTTGGAAGAAGAATGAGCCTCGCAAAGTGTCAGGGATACAACCCAGGCTAGTAAGCAGAAGCTGAGAGGCAAGTTCTTGCTGATTATATGACACTTTCTAAGGATGCTGCTGTCCAGTTGTGTGGACAGCTTGGAGAGGAGTGGATCCACAGTCTGTGTGGGCATGTGACCAGGATATTGGAGAATAAAGCAAAGCATTTTTTATCCACCTACCATATACCTGGTTCCATGTGACAAAAGACCTAAGTCGGTCAGACAAGGTCTCTGTCCACAGAGAACTTCAGGGAGGGGTGGAGACATGTAAAGCCAACAAGTAACTAAACAAGGCAGTTGCTGACTGTGATGATTTCTTTGAAGAAAATAAGAAAGATGGAGAGAAAAAGAGAGAGAAAGCGGAGAGAGAAACACGACCATGAGGATAATCAAAGGTGACATCTGAGCTAATCCCTGACACTTGGGAGCTGACTGAAGAGGATCCCAGGCTTCTGGAACTACAGAGGCACAGAGCCAGAGAAGGGCTTCGTCTGGCAGAGAAGCGGTGCTGAGAGACACAGGGGCTGATGTGGGACCGGCCCTGGAGGCGGCAGTGCCTACAGCACACACAGGTTTGTGGCCTTGGGAGAAGTTTTGTTAAAGGACACGAGATAACCATTGAAAAGTTTTAAACAGGGGAGTGATGTGGTCGGATTGGTATGTTTTAAAAACAGGTGATGTACAAAAGGATCTTCAAACTTTTATCCGGAGCTGATATTCTGAACTTCCGGGAGGGTCTTAACTCTATGTATGGCACATACAATACAGTCACACACCACACCCTTTGGTAGCAAGAGTCTACCTGGAGAAAGAGGACCAAATTGCAAATTTAAATATTAGCCAGGAAAAAAACAAACCTTAGCCGTGACTTACCCTAACTGGCGTGATCGTTGTTGCATCTCTTGCAGGGGTCTCTGCTCCGTTCTGCCCTGGTCCTCTGCCCCCCACCCCATCTCCACCCCCACCCCAGTGACCCCTCCACTCTGTCTAGCTTCTGTCTGGTCAGCAATTCTATCCCTGCCAACCGACTGGGCTCTTTCTCCTGGCCTTCCCTCATTATTCTGTCCCATAATGGAGCGCCTGTCTTCGTTCTGTCACAATGGACTGTCTTTTTGTCCCAAAGCCTTGGCCTGGACTCAGAACCATTTCCTCCTTCACAGTCCACGAGACCCCAGTCTCCTTGGGGAAAAGGACTGGACCCGGCTCACAATCGTTTGCCTGTATTCACCACCGTGCCTGGTGCTTGCCATTGTTCAGTCTTTAAGAAACACAGTTGGGTGAATGATTACTCTGACTTGGAGGCAGCTTGTGTGGACAGGAGATGCTCCTGGGCGGGGCCCTCCCTCTCGGCACTCCGTCCTGTCATTCTTTTTCCAGCGTCTACACTGAGAACCAGCATGGCTCTGTGCCATTAGCTTCCCCCAACTATATTAACCAGAGCTGAAGCTAGGCCTCCTCTCCCACTCTCTCTCAACTTAGTAAATCAAGGCTAAAGCTTGGGCACAATTCAGTCTTCCTCAACTGTGGCTGAGTTATCACTGTGACAACTCAGAAAAAAGCAAATCTTCAGACGCTCCCCATCGGTTCCCAGATGGTGATAACAGCTCCTGTTTACCGTGCACGACTGTTCACCAGGCACCATGCAGAGTGCTTTTGCAAGCGCTGTGCCCTTTAATCTCCACTGCAACTCTGTGTGGAAAATATTATTATCTTCATTTTATAGATAAGGAAACTGAGGTCTAGAGAGGTTAAGAAATTTGCATATGGCTACAAAGCTAACAAGTAGGAAATCTGAAGTCTTTGAGATCTTTGTGAATGGGAAGCTTGTACTCTTAACAACTCAGAAAATAACTTACAGAATAAAATTCATAATAATCAACATATTGAACGTTAACACAAAGAAGTGGATAAATTAATTAATGATGGTATTGAAAAACTGGTAGTATTCTGGAACTCTGCTGCATAACTGGATAGATTTTAATTTCTCTGTCACATTCACTTCCCCCCAAATCTCTTTATAACCCCTTGTTAGAATTTCAGAGCCTACTTAAGATTCTTTTTAAATCTAAGGCACTTTAATAGAAGAAAATCAGGGAAACTTAAAAAAAAAATAGCCCACATCTTAGATTTTAAAAGCCTCAAATGAAAGATATGAAGAGAGCCCATGAATTCTCACATATAACAGAAATATATACGAGATCAAAACCATTCGGATTTTAAAAACTTGCATTAATTATAGAAAATCTCAGGAATCCAACCAGCTCATTTTTTCAAAGTTCTTTGAATGATAGTTCTAACGTGTCCAAAAGACACATTTTCCCACTTTTAAACTTAACATCAAAGCACAAATTCAGATACGCTTTTGATTTAAAATGAGATTGCCTTTAAAAATGCCAAATTTTCCCAATGTTATCTGAAACACATATGAAATACTTAGGTACTTGCCTACCTAAAAAACAACAAGTTACAACCCATGACACTAGGCTAGTACGTGTATAAAGAAGAACTCCAGATGGAAGTTCTTCAGTGCGATCATTATGTCAAGAAATCCTGATGTTAATGTTTATGCCCAGCATAAGCATTTTGTGAAAACAATTCATTTAAAACAAATTAAAAATCTGGAAAAGCACTAGCAAATTATAAATAAAATGTGAAAGAATAAATGGTAAGCATTCTACCAATCTTAACTAAGGAAAATAATTTTCTAACTTGGAAAAATAATGAACACAAATTCAGATTCCAACTTGTAGGCTCGGAGCAGTGGCTCACTTCTATAATCCTAGCACTCTGGGAGGCCAAGGCGGATGGATTGCTAAAGCTCAGGAGTTTGAGACCAGCCTAAGCAAGAGCGACACCCCTGTCTCTACAAAATAGCTGGGCATTGTGGAAGGTGCCTGTAATCCCAGCTACTTTGGAGGTTGAGGCAAGAGGATCGCTTGAGCCCAAAGTCTGAGGTTGCTGTGAGCTATGATGATGCCATGGCACTCTACCCAGGGCAACAGATTCTGTCTCAAAAAAAAAAAAAAAAAGATTCCAACTTGTAAAATAGATCACACATCTACGACCTTGTATGTTGCTTAATTTACCCATTTTAGTGATTTAAAAACATCTATACTGATACTACTGCATTTATTATACACACACACCTATTCTATCTACTATTCTGGCTAGAAGATCTTTTTAGGGACCAAGGGGAGTAAGGAAACCTGGGTGTGGGTCATATTTCACAAACTCTTAGCTTTGTATCTCACTTTAACTTTCTGAGTCTCCCTTGCTTCTTCTCTACTGGAGAGGGAAAATAACACTCACCTTTCCCCCTTACAGAGGCAAAACTTAGGCCAGAGGCATGAACCTCTCGCAGCACAGCCTGGGCTCAGATCTATGCATTCCCTCTGTACTAAGGCCTATGCATGCGAGTCCTCTGATACGCTCCAAACTCTCTAGAGCCTCAGCTTCCTCATCTGTATATTCAGAATATCACCCACCTAGGAGGATGCCATGACAATTAGAGAAAATGCATGTGAACACTTGGGCCTTATTAACTTCTCAGTAAGTGGTAGTTACTAATGATTGTGAACACATTTTGTAAACTGCATTTTATATGTAGAATATCATTATGTAATGTGACTATTTCTGTAGGTAACACACAGTTTCTTACTGACAGACTAAACCACATTTCTCTGATATATGACAGAAGTCTATATAGATGAATGCATTTTCCTTTGCATACTGGAATCTTGCTGTGATACTCTTTTAATGAAATTTGTTACAGGGATAATGATACCAGAAAACCTCTTTATAACAAGGTCATTTTGTTTTTTCTGTCTATGCTGCATTCCAGTCTGTAGTCCACAGTGCGTTTTCAACTTACTCATTGATTCTTTCATTTATTCATTCAACAAACGCCCAAGCTTACTATGTTACAGGACTTATATTAGGGGTTATATTTTGGGAAGAATTAGCCCGTCTATTTTATCACAAATGATTTCATCAAATATAAGTTATTATGATAAACTGTTCAAGTAAAATAGAAAAGTTAGCATAGTATTATAATTTTTGAAAACTGGAACGGAACTAAGGGTATGTCTTGACAATATGTTACACATTCTTTAGAAAAAATTACATGCAACCTCTTCTCACAAAGCTTACAATATAAATTAAATAAATCCAAAGTGTTTATGAGCATAAACAATAAAAAAGGATTTAAAAATAGAAAAAACTTTAAAAAGTATCATAATTGTGACTCAATTTTGAATTATCTTTCAGAGAAGATTATTAAAGATCTTATATCTAGAATAATTTTAAAACAGGCCACAATTAAAGGTGATTAAAAAATTATTCTTCTCTTTTTACTTTATTTTCCTTAATAGTCATAAGCCACAGTTTATTTCTACTATACTAATGAAAGTAACAGAATTCAACAAAAGCTGTATGTATAAAATTTCTGTGATATTCTAGACATGTTCTTTGATAATACTATTCTCATCATAAATATAATCCTGTTTAACAATAATTGAGTGCTTTCAGTATGCAGAATTGATTTGTAAAGCACAAGATGAGCATAGTAGGGACAGGTAAACTATTGCCTATAGATCCAATTCAGTCCATCACCAGAGTTTTATAAATAAAGTTTTACTAGAACACAGACTGGTCCATTTGTTTGCAAGTAACTTTTGACTGTGATATATTTTTTGTGATACATTTGTAGAGTTGAATAGTTGTGATGGAGATGGTATGGTCTGCAAAGCCTAAAGTATTTGCTCTGTAGTTCTTTACAGAAAAAGACTTGCCAACCTCTCCTTTATAGAAAGGTATTAAAACACTTCTACACCAATTGTGGATAACAACACAAAAATTCACATGGAATTTAAAAAGGGCAATTTCTGTGTATTCGGCTCCTTTTAAGCTTCTGTCTTTTTGCCTCATGGGAAGACCAGAGGTAGGATAAATGCTATACTTTTATAGACAAATTCTCTACAAGCAATCCTTCCTGGAGGGTAATAAGGCTTTGCAGCTTCCACTGAGATAAAAGAAATTCCAAGCATAAAGCCACCAAGTAAATACCACCAGACTTGTCTGGTCTTTCTTTCCTTTAGTAGGCTTATAATTTTAGAATGTGGCTCATTTTTTGCTACTGTTAAAAATATCGTGACTTCCTATACGTCTATACACATCATACCTCATTTAATTGGAAACAGCCATTGCTGTTATCATTAAAATAGCAAAAGAAGTCCATGTGTTACCTGTATGTTGTTCTTCAATCCAGACTTGCAAGTACATGAAGAGGAGGAGCCCTGCTACTCCAAATATCAGCACAGAGAGGAAGACCTGTTTGGGGTTCATGACCGTTTCAGATGGCTGCATTTCTCCTCATTCCTGAATCTGACAACCACATGATCTGTTTTCCGATAAAGCTTCAATCCTTGCTTGTTCTCCAAAGGCCCATTCCATAAAATAACCTGGAATTAAAAACACACACACATACATGTTGTCCACGTCTGATGACATTTATTCCCAAGTACAGTACAAACGTGCCGAATATTAACAACACTGAACACTTACAGGCACATTAATGCCTTGAAGACAGAAAAGTCTGTAGATGTTCCTAGAATGGTGATTTTCTATTGCATGCTTTTATCTTATCTAAGCAATGTATTCTCCTACAGTTAATAAATAACACCCTAACATTTAATTAGGTGAAGTTTGGCCAGACTTAAGCTCTCCTACAAAGTCAAGAGTAAAATAAGGTTTGGGTTACCTAAATTGTTAAAGAATGGGTTTCGAAAAACATGTTTCTAGATTGTGAGGAAAAAAAAAATCACTTCATGTCTTAAAAATATATAATGCTCAAAAATGGAGGTTTTAATCTATTACTTTCCTTTCATATAAAAGTAGCCAATTTCTCCAATTTAAAGGGTACCTTTTAAAACTTTGAAAGGCATAAAAAGATAAATGTTAAAAGGTCAGTGATAAGGAGCCCTCCCACAGTAACATGGAGTTACTGAAATTACCTCAGATTACAGAAATCAACCTCAGTAATAAAAGATTACTTTATTTGAAAAAAAATACTGGCATGACTTTCTTTTAGAACAGTCTTATTTAATATAATCTTAACCTTTTATTTTTTTAAATTACATCCACTTTTGAGAATCCAATGAAAATGTGAACCCTCTCCACAGAAAAACATCAACACACACAGAGTCTTGCATAAGATGCCAAAGTGTTCACGTAGCCTCACTGAAACCCACATTAGGAATCTCTGCCCCCAGTGAACTGGCAAACAAGTATGCAGCAGCCTACCTGGTGAGCTCACCTAGTTAGCAGCTAACTAACAGGGCGAAGGTCATGGCTTCAGATTTAACGTGGGCCAGAGACCTGGGCTCTGTTTCTTGGCCATAGACCACACACCCCCATCCCCGGTGAGCTGACTAAATGTTTCCTCAATATGAAGACATCCTGTACATGGTTATGTCTAAAATCATCTCCTTTATTACAAATATGTCTGAAAATCTTTGGAGAGAGTCTTTGAGGAAGACTATTGACTTAGCCTAATAGGTCTTTGGTAGGGTACCAGTTAAAAATTTCTGTGGGAAACTGCTAGACCAGCCAAAGGATAATATTTAGCTATTTTTGGCAAAACTGATTTTCACCTGAATGGGTTGGAAAGGTAATACGATGGGCCAGAATTGGAATCAAATATATTAAAACAATTAGGGCGAGTGCCTGATTAAAAAAAAAAAAAAAAAAGTTAAAAGTTTTTATGCAGAATGAGAAAAAAAAGACATATCATAAATATACATTTTTCTTTATCTTTTAACTATTAGCTGAAAAGCAATCGAGCTATGGTTGTCAGCATACCTGAGACACCTCAACTCTACTTCTTTGGGTCCCCTAAGGAAGGGACAACTGTTAACATTTTCACTATTGTTTTTGAAGAATTCAAGCATTTTCTTGACTTTGGTAAAAAAGTTTTCAAATAAGTAGAACTGAGACTAATGCTTATTTGATGGGTGATACTTTCCTCTTACACTGAATCAAAACTGAAGTATTATGGGCTTCTGAACATATGTTACAAAGAACAGGTCCTAAGGGAGATTGACAATTTGAGGTGTTCCAGGATTGCACCCCTCCAGGGAAGCTACAAAAAGAAGCCAGCATTCTCTGCTTTTCCTGCTGCAGTTAAACTACGAACAGACATAATTCCTGGGTACATAAAAAGATTCAGATAAAAGGAAACCAGTTAAACAAAATCTACTACTAACAAAGAAATAGTTGTTTACAAGAAGAAAGAGACTTTTACAATCTGTCCACATAATTAAAACTTATCTCAGAAAAGAAAGGCTAGAAGAAAACCTCATATATCAGAACAGAGCTGCAAACCTGTGGGAATGGAGGGTGTAGGAGCCAGCTGAAGTACTCCTTGGGGGTCTGCAGAGGAAAATTATTACCCACAATTCCAGAAAGAGATTAAGAATTTGCCTTTCCTTTCTTTGGGAGATGTTGCTCTGTTTTCTGACATACCCTCCTGCGTGAGAAGGCAGGAGAAAACCCATAATTGTTATTATGGCAGATGTGAGTAGGATTGAGTGATTAAAGCCAGGAGGCAGAAAGGCAATCTGGTGTAAAATGCAGAGATACATTTGATTTTCTCCCATCTCAGTCCGTTAACCCAAGGTTGGCGTTAGGAAATGGCTCTCATTAAACAAAGGTGAGGCCGCAGGAGCAGCAGGAACGCTTTCAGCAAACCCGAAGGTCTGCTGTGATGGGAAAACACACCTATTTGGAGATCATATATCCACCTCCATGCCTGTGGAAAAAATGCAGACTACTGGAGACTGAAATTACTTGGAATAATGCAGTTTTATACATTTCTACAGCCAAGGGCTTCTTGTACTTTGTACAACTCCCTTCTCTCCCCACTCATGAAGGCAATGCCTTGAACTGAATAGATACTTAATAACTTGTTGAATGAAATTGAATTTGGAGTTTCAATCACAAAATACAGATTCTTAATAAATATTATAGTTGTGTTTGTAAATCTTTAGTCCTACCTTCCCAGTGGAGAAAGATGAACTAGGAAAATACCCCAAGATAGAGCCTATATTTGCTGAAAAATTGATTTTTATTTGTATATCTTATTACTTTATCTCTAACAATTAGGAAAAGTAATATGAAGATAATTATTTTATTCCATTATCTCCCTTTCAACACTGTAAAAATTATTCTTTTAAACAGCCACGGCTACCAACAGAAGTATTTTAGGAATTAAGTACAGCAACAAATTACTAGCTAGAGGCCATTTACGTAAAAGGAAATTATGAGTTGCCCAGTTTTACAAGTTTATGGTGGTAGGGAGGGAATGGTGAGAAAACTGGTTTGCAGCAAATGATGCAGGCAGTTTGGGGTAGAAGAAACCAGAGTCAGGGGACCACTGAACACTGGACCTCAGCAGCCTGCTCCTTCTCTAGGTTCCTCAACAGCTGCATCATCCTCTGTTTTTCCTCTGCGTAAAGGGACCATCAGGGACAAGCTCCCTCAGTCTACTACCAAGCCCTTGGGAGTTTACAGTGGTCTGGCCCCATGCACACATGTCCGCCTATGACTCTGCAGAACGAGACTTGAACAAGACTCCTCCCCTGGGGAGAGGTGCCCGTAGCTCAGTGGGTAGGGTGCCTGCCACATACTGCGGGCTAGTGGGTTCGAGCCTGGCCCAGGCCTGCTAAACAACAGCAACAAAAAAAGACTCCTCCCCTTGGGTTATCCTTTCCAGGTTCCTGTGAGATGCAGCCCCACCAATGCCTCCCCAGCCAACCTCTGTACCCAGTGACTCCTCCCTCTGTAACCCCTACCCCCACTGAGCACCCTGTGACTACCATTCCCAGTGTTGGCTTAAGTTTATCTTGAAGCTGCCTTCTTGCATATTTGATTTACTTATTTATTTCAGATTAATATGAGGGTACAAATGATTTGGCTACATTGTTTGCTCTTGTCAGGTAAAGTCCAAGCGGCAGGTGAGCCCTTCACCCAGGGAGTGTACCATGTATATTCACATTGGGCTCATTAGGTGAAGAGCACTCCAAACTCCCTCCCTTCTCGCCCAAGCCATAACAAAAGAGGGAGACTTTACATTTTTTGTATTACTCTGGATGGAGTTGAAGAACATTTTCCTTGCATATTTCAAGTCCGGCCTACAGGTTTCCTCATACAGAGTGAACTATAAGCTAACCAGATGTGTAAATAGACTGTAACCTACGCTTGTACCCATCTCTGAGTTTTAGTCCACGCAGCCAACTGTTCGAATCAGGCAAACCCAGCTGTAACCAATCTGGTTGTTTCCTACTTCATTTCCGTTTTCTGTACATTGCTTTCCCTTTTTTGTCCACAAATTCACCAGGCAGTGCAGGGTGGCTCTGAGTCTATTGTGGTTGGGAGTGAGGTGGTACTAGATTCTTGAATCGTTCTTTGTTCAATTAAACTCTGTCAAAATTAATTTGTCTAAAGTTTTTCTTTTAACAACAGATAAGCTTCAAGATAGCCACTGCCCCTGACTGCCTCTGGCACCTCATCTCCCATGCATTTCTCAGCCCACGGATGCCCAGGAGGTGGGAGAAGATAAAGAATGAGGATCGCTGTGTACAGATCACAAACTGGTATTATTTTTGGCTATTCTACTTTCCAAAACTATGAATTTGTTATCTATATTTATCCCCCATTTTTCTTATTAGTTTGCAGGTCTTCATGTATCTTGTAATTCTTTGTCTACAAGAGCCTTACAAAAATCTCTGTGTCTGTGACTTTTTCTTTTTTCCCCTCCCTTTCTTCTTTTGCTTGTGTGATTGTCTCATTATGCAGAAGTTTTAGGGGTTTTTATGTTCTTTTTTGTTTTCTTTTTCCAATTCATCAGCTAGACTCTTGAAAGAAAACATATTCAAACTTATGAAATTGTGAGGAGCTCAAATACAGGACATTTACAAAGATGTGGTGAGGGTTTAGGGAGAGGCATGGACGGCACACTGCAGAGAGGGCACGGACGGCACGCCGCAGAGAGGGCGAGAGGGCACGGAGGGCACGCCGCAGTGAGGGCATGGAGGGCACGCTGCAGAGGACATGGACGGCACGCCGCAGAGAGGGCACGGAGGGCACGCCGCAGAGAGGGCACGGAGGGCACGCCGCAGTGAGGGCACGGAGGGCACGCCGCAGTGAGGGCAGGCTGCAGAGAAAAAGGGCACGCTGCAGTGAGGGCACGGACGGCACGCCGCAGAGAGGGCACAGAGGGCATGCCGCAGAGAGGACACGGACGGCACGCCGCAGTGAGGGCACGGAGGGCACGCCGCAGTGAGGGCACGGAGGGCACGCCTCAGTGAGGGCACGGAGGGCACGCCGCAGTGAGGGCACGGAGGGCACGCCGCA
>CAUYPK010134449.1:0-43435 GCA_963574355.1 Loris lydekkerianus
CAATAACTAAGAAAATGCCATGAAGGCTACGTTGAACAGTTTGATGAGAATATTTCAGATTGTATATGAAACCAGCACATTGTACCCCTTGATTGCACTAATGTACACAGCTATGATTTAACAATAAAAAAAAAAAAAAAAGTAAGGAAAGGAGGCCTCCCTTCCTTTTCCTAGGAAATTAAGGGCAAAAATGTTGCTGCCCAAATAGGCTTCCTGATTTCAATGCAGATGATGGTGGTAGAGGCTGAAGGGCAACTCTCGGTCATTAGAGCTAAGGTAAGCATGGTTACCACAGTAAGCAGCAGGGTTGGGAGTGATAATTATAGTGATCTGCTTTGCAGAGAATTTTGGCAATGGAAGATGAATAAATGGAGGTCCTCAAACTGAAATAGAAGAGTAGCTGACTAAGTTTCTAAAATACTCTAGGTCTAGGAAATACAGCACAGGGACTTAACTTATCACAGTGAAGAGAAAGGCTTCTCATTGAATTATGAGAGGCCTGTTAACAGGAGTGCATATGAGGAAGAACACTGCCTCAGTCTATTGAATGACATTACAAAGGAAACCTGAGGCCTGGCAATTTATTTTTAAAAAAGGTCTACTTGGCTCACAGTTCTGCAGGCTGTACAGGAAGCATGACGCTAGCATCTGCTTCTGGGGAGGGCTCAGGATGCTTTCACTCATGGTGGAAGCAAAGGGGAGCTGGTGTGTGCAGAAATCACACAATGAGAGAGGAAACAAGAGAGAGGGAAAAGGAGCTGAGCTCTTTTTAACAGCCAGCTCTCATGGGAACTCTCAAGAGCACCAGGCCATTCACAGGGATCCACCTCCAGGCTCCACCTCCTGTTAGGCCCTTCCTCCAGCATGGAGACTCAAACTGCAACAGGAGGTTTGAGGGAACAAACAATCTCTAGAAAGCACTGTGGGAGGACCTAAAGTTTGTTTTATAGATACTGAAGCTGCACTTCACTTAAAGGACCTGTGACCATTTATTGAAGTCGCTGTGTACCTAGACTTTCGAGGGATTACTGGGCTCCACTCTGATGCTTATTCTTTCCATTTAAATATTGCTGTGTTACCAACTATAGTTAGGGCTTATGGAGCTCAGGGGATATACGGAGGGTTTTTTTGTTTGTTTGTTTTGTTTTTAATTGAAACAGAGTCAGACTTTTTTGCCCTCAGTAGAGTGCTGTGGCATCATAGCTCACAGCAACCTACAAGTCTTGGGTTCAAGTGATCCTGTTGCCTCAGCTTCCCTAGTAGCTGGGACTACAGGCACCTGCCACACACCCAGCTATTTTTCTTGTTTTAGCAGGTCCTGGATGGGTTTGAACCCAGCAGCCCCAGTGCATGTGGCCCGTGCCCTAACTGCTGAGCTACGGTTAAAGCGCCCGGCAATGTATGGAGTTTTGACTTGAGACTGTCTCATAGTGGACACAATGGCTTCCTAAACATACCTTATATTTCCCCATTTTTGTATGTAGATTTTAAGTGGGAATATTTGGCAATTGGCAGAATATATACATTGGGTCACTTACTTAAGGAATAAAGACTACTTTCATGAAAATGCCAAAATAAAGCAACTGAAAGTCACTTCCATATCAAAAGAGATAACCAAAAGCAGTATCACTTTTCTAGGGGAGTTACAGACAATAGTGTCATCCTCAAACATTCAAAAGAAGTGGAGGTGGTATTTCCTACCATATATCCTTTTAACTTGGTTTTGGTCTTGGAGAATAAAAAGGGATTTTTCTGTAATTAATAAGGTGCTGGCTCAAATTGTAATGGCTCTTCCAGATGTGCTATATTTATAAGAGCAAACCAACACCACCCCTAGCATATGGCACACAGCCATTGATTTGGAAAATGCTTACACTGAATCAGCTGGAAAGACTTCTCCTGCTCAGGGTCAAGAAAAGCTGGCAGCTTTACAGAAACACACACACCAGAAATGATTATTACTTTTATACTATTTTTAAACTCCAAATTCTTTATAAAGGCCCTTGAAGCCACATGCCTCTTATTACTGGTGGTAGTGGGGAGAGGGATAATGTGCAGCCATTTATGCCTCATTTGAGGTTATATTCTGACATGCCTCAGACTTCCCCAAACATCATTGAATTAAAAAGACTTCGAACTTTCCTAGGTTATATCTCTTTCTGGCATATAACTATTTTAATAAGGTGTTTAGAATGTCTGCTGCTTCCTGCTCATAATGGCTTATCTCGATGTTATGATCAATATATTTGACCAACAGGGTGTCCTGTGAGGTTAGTGATTCCATTAAAATGTGTTAACAATTTTAATGTGGAGTAATAGAATTTTGCCTGATTTATTTATTTATTCATTCATTCATTCATTCTTTGAGACAGAGTCTCTGTCTTCCTGGGTAGAGTGCCATGGCATCACAGCACACAGCAAACTCCAACTCCTGAGCTCATGCAATCCTCCTGCCTCAGCCTCCTGAGTAGCTGGGACTACTGGCACCTGCCACCATGCCCAGCTAGGTTTTCTATTTTTAGTGGAGACTAGGTCTCAGTTCTTGATCAGGCTGGTCTCAAACTACTGAGCTCAGGCAATCCACCTGCCTCAGCCTCCCAGATTGCTGGGTTTACAGATGTGAGCCATTGCCCCCAGCCCCTATTTTATTTGTGATAAATACCCACATGCTTAGAATTTTGCTGGCACATAATAGACACTAAATAAATACATGGAGAGAGAGAGAGAGAGGGAGAGAACTGGTGAAATGGCCAAAGTCTCTATAGACTAAATTATAAAAAATAACCAAAGTAGATTTAGCCCTTGAGATAAGGACAGGGAAGGTATACTACTGTCTCTTCTGGGAAAGCAAAGTTCTTCCAATGTTCTATTCATTTGTGCAGAGAAAGAGCATTTTCCAGATCAATACCCAGAAGTGGACTGCATCCTCAACAATATAAAATAAAGAAGTGAAAAAAAAAAAAAAAAAAAAGAAGTGGACTGCAGTCGCATTACTCTGCACTAAGTTTTGACTCAAGAAAGATGGTGGAGAAGCAGAGAGATGCTCACACTGATCTGAGAGAACAGGGAATGGAACCTAGTCTCCAAAGTGACATACTACCGCTTTCACTGTTTTCCACCAGGTACAGGGGAAATTCAAGCGGAGGCATATAGGAGCCATCTCTTTAAGGAAGATATATGAAAGAATTTGTGCATACATTTTATTTTATTCTTATTTTATTTTAATTTTTTTTATTCTTAAATCATAGCTGTGTACATTAGTGCAGTCGCCTATACCCATTCTAAGATGCACCATAGATGTGGCCCCACTGTGGATATATTTTAAAGCCACCACAGACAACATTAAGAATTTGGAAATAGAAAGCATATATTGAAAGAAAATATTCATAAATACCTCTCTGACAAAAGATGTATATGCTATATAATAATAATATCATATTCTTAACATAATATAGTATTATATCATATGAAGACGAACAACCCAATAAAACATAGGCCAGAGTTTTACACAGACGTGTCACAAAAGAAGATACGTGGATGGCCAATAGCACAAAAGGGATGCTTAAACAAGGTTCCACTACCCACCCGCCACATGGCTAACATATAATCTCAATATCAAGTGTTGGTATATAGAAATACTGGCCCTCTATACATTTCCATTGTACTGATGGTGCATCCTCCAAATTTACTGAATTTGTTTATCAGAAAAAAGCTGGAGGCATAACACTATCGGACCTCAAATTTTCTTACAAAGCTATAGTAACCAAAATAAAATGAAGTAAAATGTGAGGATAAAATGAAACAACCACTTGAAAATCTTTTTAGCAGTTCCTTATGAAGTTAAACATATACTAACTCCATAATCTAACAACTCTACTTCTAGGTCATTACTCAAGAGGAGTTGAGACTTACATACATAAAACATCTTAAACATGCAGGCTTACAGCTGGTTTATACATAATAGCCATAAATGGGAAATCACCTGAATTTCCTTCAACAGGTGAATTCACTTGTATTTTCATACGATGGCCTGCTATGTTGAAAAAGAAAAGCAACAAAAAAGGAGCAATGTTCTTTTTGTTCAGGATTGCTTTAGCTATTTGGGGTCTTTTAAGTTTCCATATAAATTTTGGGATTTTTGTGTGTGTATGTAATGTCATTGGTCTTTTGATAGGAGTTGCATTGAATCTATAAATTGTTTTGGGTAGTATGGTCATTCTTACCATCCATGAACATGGAATATCTGTCCACTTCTTTGTATCTTCTTCTATTTCTTTCATTAGAGTTTTATAGTTTTCCTTATGTAGATCTTTCACTTCTTTGGACAGCTTAATTCCTAGGTTTTTTATACATTTTTCAGCTAGTGTAAATGGGATTGCTTTCTTGATTTATTTTTCAGCTTGTTTGATGTTGACATATATAAATACTACTGATTTTTGCGGTTGACTGTGCATCCTTCAAATTTACTGAATTTTCTTATCAGAAAAAAGCTGGAGGCATAACACTATCTGACCTCAAATTTTCTTACAAAGCTATAGTAACCAAAATCAAATGGCAATAGCATAAAAAACAGACACAGGGATGAATGGAACATAATAAAGAACCCACTTATAAATCCATGCATTTACAACCAACTCATCTTTTACAAAGTTGCCAAGAAATTTAAATGAGGAAGGGACAATCTTTTCAATACATGGTGCTGAGAAAACTGGATAACTATGTACAGAAGAATGAAAAAAAGATCCCTATCGCTCACTATACCAAAAAAATCAAATCAAATTAGGTCAGTGCCTGTGGCTCTAAGGAGTAGGGCGCTGGCCAAAAAATAAAACTGCAAAAAAAAAAATCAAATTAAAATGGATTAAAAAGGTTAATTTAAGATCTGGAAACTATGAAGCTACAGAAGGAAAACTGAGAAAAATTGAGGAAATGTTCCAGGACATTGGTTTGGGCAAAGATTTCTTGTCTAAGACCTCACAAGCAAAGGCAACTATAAGCAAATATAGACAAACTAAGATTGCATGAAGCTAAAAAACTTCTGTACAGTAAAGGGAGGGAACAATCAATAAAGTGAATAGATGAAACAAAATGGAAGAAATTATTTGCAAACTATCCATCTGACAAGGGATTAATAAATGCAATATATAAGGAGCTCAAACAATTCAATAGCAAAACATAAATAATCTAATTCAAAATGGGCAAAAGATCCAAACAGACATTTTTCAAAAGAAGCATGTACACGGGCAACAGATAAATGAAAAAAAAAAACAAAAAACTCAACATCACAGATTTTTCTACCTAACCAGTGATATTTACACAGAAAGTGCAATAGAAAGTGCTAGCTACGGCACACACTTCCTCTTGTCTAGCCAAGACAAATCAAGGGCCATGTGATCATCCACAATAATCTTCGCTAATGAATTTAAATTAGATTTTGTGGGACCTCAAGAGCACTTACAATGTTGCTATTAACTTCTTTTGGGTTACAAACAAATTTTATTCATGTTTTTTCTAATTCAATTCTGGCTACTGTTGGAATAACAGCCTATGCACTACACATGGAGTGGGAGTCAGAGAGCTCTTCATGAGTCCTTGTTTTGCTCATTTGGGAGGTTTTCAGATATCTTTCTCTGACAGTGTCTGCCTATTACACTCTATGCACAAAATGTTAAGCCATTAAAAGTCTGGTGTCCTCATAATAAGTAGTACCTTAGTAGAGCACAGGCTGTTGCAATAGGAATATGTCCATTATTGTCCTACGCACTGGCTGGCAGATTTCTCCAGTGGAATTAAATAGTTCTTGCAAAGGAGGCTGGAGAATCTTTAGAGAAGACCTAACAGACTGACTACTGCAGTCAGAAAAGATAGATCCAATTTCTGTTTTTCACCCCAATGAGGTCAGTGCTGCTGACAGGGCTGTACAGATTTCAGGGCAAGTGTTTGTTGATTTGTAGTCAGGATTCAATTTACCTAAGTCTGAAGATTGGTTTGATAATGTGAGGAAAATTCTTGTACCTGAGGGACTAGCGAAAGGAAATATGCTTCTGATGTTTCAGCTGAATAGCTATTAAGTTTTTGTTGGCAGGATCAGGTGGAGCAATGATAAATCCTGTATCCTATTAGGTACTCCTTCCACTGATATTAGACAAAGGCTATAGAAGACCAGCCTTTTGAAAACAATTAATATGTGGGAAAGTATATTGATAAACCTCTTTGGGCAATTTCTTTCTTTCTTTCTTTCTTTCTTTTTTTTTTTTTTTTTTGAGGCAAAGTCTCACTATGTCACCCTTAGTACAGTGCCGTGGCCTCACAGCAACCTCAAACTCTTGGGCTTAAGCGATTCTCCTGCCTCAGTCTCCCAAATAGCTAGGACTACAGGTGCCTGCCACAACGCTTGGCTTTTTTTTTTTTTTTTTTTTTTTTTTCGGTTGTTGTTGTTGTAGTAATTGTCATTGCTGTTTGGCAGGCCTGGGACAGGTTTGAACCCACCAGCGCCAGTGTATGTGGCTGGTGCCCTAGCCACTGAGCTACAGGAGCCAAGCCTCTTTGGGCAATTTCTATGGGTTACTAGGGAACAATAACAAGTAAAATTAATAAAAAGTAAAAAAGTAAACAGGATATCCATTACATCCAGAAGTTAATGTTGTTGCATCATCTTAACTGGAAGCTGTTTACTTTATGTTATCATTAACCTAATCTAAAGAGCTTTGGTTAACAGTCTTGCTGTGAATATCTTCTGCTTTTGGAGGATTCTTAGGAATTCTTGGTTTACAGTCTACTGATCAAATAAATGTCTAATGGTTCAAGGAAGATGATTTGTGTGTGTGTGTGTGTATTTTAATTAGACAATGTGATTCAAATACCTAGGAGCTTACCACTGGTACTATTGTTAACAGTATCTGATTATTGAGGTTTGAGGGCAACTCCTTCTAGAGGACTTAAATCTGAGTTTTAGGGCATACATGCACTGTTTAGTAGGATGTTACAGAAAGGCTGTTTGTACTTGAAGATAAGACTGGGCATATGCATAAATGGTCCTATTAGCTTGCAACAGAGATTGAAGGTGGAATTCCTAAATATTAACACGTGTGGTGAGTGACCTTTTATTAATTTATAAGGTGAAAGACGATGAATCCAAGAAGCAGTTGATTTTATTATCATGAACGCTCATGAAATCCAGTAAAAATTGAGGACCTCTAGAAAGATTGCTTATTTTTGTTTCAGAATTTTATTTATTTGCTGTACTTTTCCTAAAGATTGAGGACAAGATTTTTGTTAGTAAAAGCCAAGACTTTGCAAAGTTCATTAATAAGAGTCCCGGTGAAATATATGCCCCATCACTGAAGGGATGGGTTAGATTTACCCATACAAGATGCCAAAAATCAATTTTTTTTTCTTCTACCATCAGAGTCTTTATTTTTGAAGCAAGAAAAAGCAAAGCTTCAATTCATCTTGAAAATAAGCAAGCAACAAATAAAAGGTATTTACTGTCCATTTATGGAGGGGATGAGGGTTGGAGGTATTTAAAAGGACTTTGAGGTTTTAATTCTTGCTGTGCACATTCCTTCTTTGCAGTCTTCCCAGGATGATGTTGCTGGCAAGTAAGACAGACACTGGAAACATCCTTGGTGGTACTCTCACAATTCCCAAGCCAATGATGTTTCAGTATCATGTCCAATTTAAGTATGCTAATTTAGGTAAAATTATTTTTGGTAATAATTTAGGTAATATTAATACAATGAGGCAAGATTTTAATAAGGTTTCCTAAACCTCAGAAGATCTTCGATAAGACCAGACGAACATCACAATTATCTTTAAACAATGTGCATTCTGACCTCCTCCAACATATTTTCTCTGAATCAGGGGCTTATCTTTGGCAATTAATGATGGCTTCTTTGAATCTCTCCAGGGCTTTTCCTGTTTGAGTGGTTATGGGTACAGTTCATTCATAGTAAATGCTGCTTATTTAGCATAACGGCCAGTTAGGTTGTTATCATGACATTCTGAATCTTCATGCTTTGGATGAGGCTCCATTTCTATTATTGTTAAAAGTTTAATCTGTTTCCATCTTTATACAAGTATCTACAAAGATCAGGAAACCTCTCTGATACCAAAGCATTACCACATAGTGGACCACCTTATAGACATGCTTACTGTCTGTATAAAATCCTGTTACTTGGCTGTCTCAGAGGAGTGAAAAGTTCAGCTATTTGGCTGACTTAACTTTTGGTAGACGTTCATGTTCTAGTTGTGAATTTAGAACTGTGATAATATAGCCTGCTTAACATTTTTCATTTCTTATTTTTAAATACCAACAAAATTAAGTTAGGATTATCTAAGGGTGCTTCCAAAACAATTCTCCCACAGGGGCCAAACAGTAATGAGATTTTCCTTCTTTAGGTAGAAAAGGAAGTGTTGCTGGGTTTCGGGTTAGAGCAATGGATAGAGGTACTTAAAAAGGGAAAGCAACAAAATTTTGTAGGAAGTAAAATATCTAGCTAAGGAGTACTGATAGTCTGCACATAATGGCTCAAATTTGTTGAGACAATACAATTTTGTCAGCTGAAGCTGTCATGAGCTCAGCCACTACAGCTTTACACAGGTGGACATGTGTTGACCAATGGGCTGAAACTAGCAATGGATTTCTGATTGTTTCCTTGTAGTTGAGTCAGTATCCCAATGCCTGCCCACAACATCCACAGTGAAAAAGACACAGGAGTGTGTAATATTTCAGATTGGGAGTCGGTGGCGGGCCCTCTTCAGTTTCTGAGAGAGAGTGTTCAGTGCTGCCCTACCTTAGACAGCCTTTAAAATCTGAAGCTCCCTTCTGGCAACACTAGGACTTACCTAAATTGTATAGTTGACTTGCTCTATAGAATGGCCACTTTGCTTCATTGTACAAAAATGGTTTGTACTTTTTTAAAAACTAGTCCGCTATTGGTAGACATTTGGGCTATTTCTGGTCTTTTGCTGTTAAGATAATGACCCTATGAATAGCCTTGAATATTTCACACATGTGTGAATCTCTCTAGAAGAGGAAATGTCTTCAGGAACAGTTGGATCTGGAGTAAAAGAAGACCTGCAGAATTTCTTTCTCCGTCCATCCCCAGCCTTTGTCTTCTAGGCTTTTTTCTTGGGCAGGCCCTTCCCATGTTGCGTGATATATGCTCTATAGCCAGACTGCCCAGGCTTAAATCCAGGCTCTACCACTTACTAGTCATGTGATTTGTGAAAGTTACTATATTTTCTAAGTTTCAGTTTTCTCATTTAGAATGAAGGCAAGAGTAATTACTGTTTTATAGGATTGGGGGGGATTAAGAGAAATTATAAATGGGAATTATCTAAACATGTTTATTAGAGTTTCTGGAACATAGTAAGCACTAAACAATTGTTAGTTATTATTATTAGCTATTATTATTGTTGTTCTTATTTTTTATTTATTTATTTTTTTTGAGACAGAGTCTCATTTTGTCACCCCTGGTAGAGTGCAGGTGTGTCACGGCTCACAGCAACCTCAGACTCTTGGGCTCAAGCTATTCTCTTGCCTTAGCCTCCCAAGTAGCTGGGACTATAGGCACCTGCCACAATGCCCGGCTGTTTTTATAGAGGGGGTCTTTCTCTTGCTCGGGCTGGTCTCCAACCCGTTAGCTCAGGCAATCTACCTGCCTGGCCTCCCAAAGTGCTAGGATTATAGGCTAAGTCACCACAGCCAGCTGTTGTACTTGTTTTAAATGATTATTGAGCCAGTCGCCATGGCTAGGCTTAAATGCCCATGAAAGAGAAAAATTAGCCCATCAAAACTACATGGAGTGAGAATGGTGGAGTTATCTCAAAGCAATATACATGAAATGTGTGTGTATGTGTGTGTGTGTGTGTGTGTGTGTGTGTGTGTGTGTATTGTCCACATGCATACATATATACACCTAATGTATCCCACCATAATCACAAAATACAACATAAAACTAAAATCTGAGACTGGGCACAGTGGCTCATACCTGTAGTCCTAGCACTATGGGAGGCCCAGGTGGGTGGATCACCTGAGCTCAGGAGTTCGAGACCAACCTGGGTAAGAAGAGTGAGACCCCCACCTCTACTAAAAATAGAAAAACTAGCCCTGTGTTGTGGTGGACACTTGTAGTCGCAGCTACTTGGGAGGCTGAGGCAAGAGAATCACTTGAGCCCAAGAGTCTGAGGTTGCTGTGAGCTATGACGCCATAGCACTCTACTGAGGGCGACAGAGTGAGACTCTGTCTCAGAAAAAGAAAAAAAAAACAGAATGGTGAATATTTGTGTGGTTCAACTTTTTAAAAGTTTGCTTGGTTGAACTTGTCTCTTCACTTTCACTTGGTCCAAGTTGCATTAATTGTCACCCCACGCTTACCTTCTAACAATCAAGCTTGGGAATTCAAGAGCTGAGCAGTAAAACATCTCACCTTCAGTTCTCCCTGCAGGTTAGATTAATATCTTCATTTGAAAGGAGACAAGAGGATATCTTTTGTATTTTAAACTTTTATACTTAGCTTGAGAGCAGCCAATGCCTTTAGCTTTTTTTTGCTAGAATTCTGACTTAACCCATGATTCTCATCTGAAATCCCTAAAATCTAGATGTTAGAGACAGAAAAAGAAACAGAGCAAATGACAAAACCTTGTAGCTGTGCTCCTGTCTGCAACAGTATGAAATACTGACCCACTTTTGGCTTCCACCTGTACTGATGGTAACATTGGAGACTCAAACCCATCCCCATAGAGCCCTGTACTGGCTTCATCCTGCTCCTGCTCTGCAGACCCAGCTTCCTGAGAGCTTTTGCAGTATTTCACAGGTGACAGACCTATCAGCAGCATTCTCTCTGATGAGGCCACCTATTCTGTTGTTTGTGACTTGTTCTTGCTTTAAAAGGTAAGGCGGTAGAGTTTCTGTGTCTGCATCAGCTCTGGCATTTATTAGTCCTCATTGGCTTTACCTCTGGCAAGCAGTGATTTTAGTTCCATCCAGAGGCCTGCAAACAACAGGTACCTCGTAAGTTTCGCACAGTTATTAACGATGACTGCTCAGCACCTCAGTAAGAGTGGGTCAGGGCTTGTTTACCGCAGGCTTTGCTTAGGCCTGGACTGTGTTAAAGTGCAGCTAAAAGAAGAACTGATTTATAGGCTGATGGTTCGTTTTACTGTTTTCGTTATCAATTGATAAATGTTCTTTCTAATGTAAAGCTCCATGTAAGTGTTTTGAATGATCCACGTTATTGCACTTTAGGAAAATGCAGAGGAGTAAACAGATTTACTCCTGACAACACTGTGGCCATTTAAATTGAAGTTTACCTTTGCATAGAGTTTAGATCATTCATTGAAAGTAAACTTTTGAAAGATGGTTAAGACTATCAGGTCAAAGCTTGCTAACTAATTTTGAAATTGTATCAGTGAATGGAGGAGCCATATAAAGGAAATGTGGACAAAAAAAAGAAAACGTTTTTACCGAGGGATCTGGAAACAGCCTCTGCCACTTACTATGTGACCCATCTGCTTCATCACTTTGAATCTGTCTCTTTAACTTAAAAATAAGGATGTTAGACTGGATTAGCTGAGAGAGTTCTTTTATTTTTATTTTTTTTTAATTAAATCATAGCTGTGTACATCAATGTATTTATGGGGTATAATGTGCTGGTTTTATGAGAGAGTTCTATTGGGTTTAATTATCTATAATATTCTATGGAATACAGAATATGATATTTTCTGGGTTTTATCATTTCTAGGTTTCTAATATTCTATAGAATATACTATTCTCTTAGTTTTATGATTTACTAGAAATTAGTGTGGAGGGGTGAGATTGTTTCTATTCTGTTTCTGAATGAACAAGGTATATTGTTCACTTCTTATCACTTAAGCCCATCTGTTTCATAACACTGCAGATTTACAGCCCCTGTTTCAAAGCACCCAGATTGTCTATTTTGAAAATGTGGAGGGTCACAGAATGTTTTTAATAAGGTAAGACTGAACCAGCAGGGCCATTACATAGCTTCTCAGAACAGGCATGTGTTAAAGAAACTAATCACATAAGCTCAAGTCATAACATTAAACAGACCCCAAAGAGGGGCATTTATCCTCTATTGCAAATAGTCATTTTTAGTTGGCCCGTGGTAGCGGGTGGTGTTTGGATAATATAGTTAAAGAGCAGGGCTTGCCAGCTCCTGATGCACAGGCCATTATTAACACACAGTTTTTCATCTTTTATCGAAGTGATAAATTCTCCAGGATTATTTTGCGATGTAGTTAAAGGGAAGTCATTGAATTTTTACAGTTTCAAAATGGATTTTGCTTTCCAATAGCCCCCTGTGATAGCAGTGTTTTCTGGGACTCCATTCTGCTTTTTATGTAGGGGAAGGCAGTAAGAAAAGAAACATGAGCAAAGCTAATGTCAACAAAAAGAAAAAATTTGAAGGCTAGGGTTTTCTTTTATCTGAAATCAGGTTTAGTTTCAATGCAATTTCCTCTTTTGATCCTGCTGTTTGCAATGGTGTCAGAACCTTGAGTTTATTTATGGCTCCTTGGTATAATCTAGCTGTGTGTGGAAGCTTGGTACCAGGCTCCCCTAAATACCTTGGTGATAAAGGTCAGTCCAGAGCATAATTATGAGGGGAAACAACTATCTTTACTCTGTTCTGTCTGACTTAGCAATAATACATCTAGCCAGAGTTGGAAATCAGCCTCTATAAAGGGGGAAACTTTAGAGATGAGTACATGGATTGGTATTTTATAGACATATACATACTTAATATATATCTAAGTAGGCATTCTAATATGGTGTGGTAAGTTGACTTTGGGAAGAGATAGCTAAAATAATAAAAATCGAAAAGATTACAGTGGCCTCCAAATAGCAATATTCACCTGTATCCTTGGGTCTGCAATCAAGGCTAACACTCATAACCAATGAAAGAAAGTCAGCAACATAGAGGGGGCTTCCATATTCTTGAGTTTCTGGAGCTTAGATTCTTTACCTAGTAGGAAACTCAACAGACTCCCCTAAAATTTTGCCTTGACACTTGACAGAATTTCTTAAATGATACCATCTTTACCTATACTGGAAGATCAAATATTAATTACAACCGAAATAACAACCTTTAAAGGTCATTTTGTTTACCAGCATCTTTCTTTTATCCATGGAAAATGATGAAGAGTTATTCGTTTGGATTTTCAAATTCTGTTTGCTCTGTTAAAACCAAAAGTCTGTAATGAAAGTTTCCCTGTTTGCTCTGTTAAGCCAAAAGTCTGTAATGAAAGTTTCCCTGTGACAAGCCTAAACAACGATCCAATAGGAAGGAAAAACTAAACTAATGAGAAAATGATGTAGAAGGCCAGCTTTCTCCTCTCCCCACAAGGACTTTAATTACAGAGAAATCAACAGCTGTGCCAGGGGTAACACAGGAGTGCTGGCCGTGCAAAATAACACCTTGGTGTGGAATGACTTTGAAGTAAATGGGCTGGAAATATTGGCTTTCCAAGCAATCAACAACAACACATGAGGGAAAATATGGAGGCTTTAATTTGGTTGTGTGCTGATCTCAAATTTCTCTAGAGCATCCGAATTCCCATGACTGTGAGGGTACTTGTTATCCCAGATTAAATGGGAAAATGATCTTTCACATAAACTGTGAGTCACAAGATTTGGGAAAATGAAATGATGTCCAACCCTAAACCTGGTAAGCCATGGTATACTTTCCCCACTTATGAAAGTAAGCATTCTCCAGACTCTGTGACACACTGTAGGAATATAATAGTATTCTGTATTATTTTATTTTTCTATCATTCACCTTATACAGAATATTTTGAATTACAGTTTTTTTCCACTTTAGGAGGGTGTGTATCTTATCTTTTCCTCCTCCTGCTCCCTTCTATGTGAAGGTTATAATTAAACTTAAATTACCTAAAACATGTTTTTATTAATTAGCTTACTAATGAGACATTTGAATATATACTTGGATACTTTAAATATTACACTACTGTGTCAACTAATGCAGTGAACCAGGAATCAGCCTCAGATGAGTTCAAAATAAGAAGATAATGAACATATCCAAGGCAAAATAAAAAATATCTTCAGGCCTTTCTGCACAGGAAGGCAGCTTTGGGAAATGGAAGAGCCTGTGTTTAGAGTCCGACTTGAGTTCAAAGTTCAGCTCAGCTATCGATCCAGAAATTTGCTTAACCTTTCTGAGCCTTGGCTTGCTTAAATAAGCAACTTATCGAAGGTAACTTTGTTGATAGGTAGGGGAGCCAGCCTTTGAACCTAAGGTTGTCTGACTTCAAGCCTGTGCTAATTGAGTTTCTAATTTCTTGGTAAAGATGCATATCTCATGTGTAGCCAATATAGACAGAATTAAACATATATTGATTCCATTAGAATGCCCAGTTACCTTCCTAAATGCTTTGCAAATTTGGGGTACTGCTCACTCATAACGAGATGTCTCTGTTGTGCCACAATTCTTGGTTTTGACTGAGCGTTCTGCCTTCAGAGCCCCAATCTGGTCCCATGATCCAGGTTCT
The DNA here is from genome assembly GCA_963574355.1 of Loris lydekkerianus. Taxonomy (NCBI): domain Eukaryota; kingdom Metazoa; phylum Chordata; class Mammalia; order Primates; family Lorisidae; genus Loris; species Loris lydekkerianus. The sequence goes on from CAUYPK010134449.1 coordinate 14,533, forward strand.
GTTATATGCTGTGCTGGTGCTGGGAACTCCCAGAGCCCATGGTAGTGATCTCCTGACTGGTGAAAAGTGGGACTATGTCCTGACAGTTCTTCTTACCACTTTTCTTATTTTATTTTAATGTTTTATCTTAATAATCAGCACTGCTTCTAAAGACCTGGGTGCCTTCTTCTCCCTTTCTGTCTCAGGCTAAAAGATGCAGAGAACCTGGGCTTCTGTCTGTTGGCTATACATTGCTACTGCTAGAGTTAGGACTGAGTTGCCTCAGAGGCTTTTGCCTCCACTAGGTTGTCAGAAAATATAGTTTGGTATTCACAAGACTGAACTTTCTGGAAAGGCAGTTGACCATGTTTGTTTTTTTCCTATTATCTATCCAGTACCTGTGGTGGTACGTGGTTCCTGGAGAGTGATCAGGAAATATTTGCAGAATGAATGAATGAATAAGCCATCTTAAAATTAAAGTTGCAGATTTGGGTGTGTGTGTGCATGTTTTTTTTTAATTTTTATTTTTATAAAAGTCTTAACTACTTGTTTACTAGCCACTAACCTCATATTGTGGATATGTTGGTCCATGATTAGGGTTATATTTATACCTACAACATTCTGGTGGATTCCTAGGAAACTATGTTTCTCAATATTAGATATGGCCTGGCAGTGTTCTTCAGGTTTTTCTAAGATCACAGGACAATGTGTATTTTCTTTTAATATAGGCAGTCTTGGGGTTACAAACAAGATAGGGTTATGAACAAGATAGGTTCTGTAGGTTTATTCTTTAAGTTGAATTTGTATGTAAGTTGGAACAGGCACATTTAGCTATAACCTGTAATAGCCTATGTTTTAAGTGTGAATCATATGTCAGTTGGATGTTTGTAACTCAGGGACTGCCTGTACACATGATGTTTTAGAATAGCTTAGATTTATAAAAATATTATGAAGATACTACAGAGGGTTCCCATATATCCCACAGCCAGTTTCTCTCATTATTAGCATCATTAGTATGGTACATTTGTTACAATTAATGACTCAATAATGAATCAATAATTAACCAAAGTCCATACTTTACTGAGATTTCCTTAGTTTTTACCTAAGGTCCTATTTCTCTATCAGGACCCCAATGAGGGCAACACACTACGTTTAGTAGTCATGTCTCTTGGGCTTCTCTTATTTGTGATAATTTCTTAGACTTTCTTTGATTTTGATGACCTTGATGGTTTTGAGGAGTATTGGTCAGGCATTTTGCAGTGAGTCCCTCAGCTGGAATTTGATCATTTTTTCCTGATGAGACTGAGGTCATAGGTTTTTGGACCACAGCAAGTCGAAGAAGAGGTCACGTGCCACTTTTCAGCACTTCGTGCGTCAGGACTTGCCATCAGGATGACGTGTCTCTGTTACTATTGACCTTCCTCACCTGACTGAGGTGGGATTTGCTGGCCTTCTTCACAGTGACTTCCCCTGCTCCTCTTTCCGTACTGTGTGTGCTCTTTGGGAGGCAGGTCCCATGCACAGCCCACATTTAAGGAGTGGAGAGTTCTGCTCTCCACCCCTCTTTGGGAGATCATCTACATATTTATTTGGAATTCTACCTGGAAGATTTGTCTTATTTCCCCCACTTAATAATTTATTTAATCATTTATTTATATTTGTACAGTCTCATGCATATTTATTTATACTTTGGGTTTATTCCAATACTATCTTATTAATGTTGATCGAATTCTTTTAGGTTTATCACTGGAAGCTCTTTCAGGTGGTTTTTCTTTTCATCTGAAATACACCCACCACTGTGGGGTTTTAAATTTTTTGTTACTTTTTAATTTTTTTCTTACTTTCTGATAGCGCAACATGTTCCAGGCTTATCTGGTACCTATCCTCCTTTTAACTCTGGCCATCAACTCTAGCACATTTCCTGTCCCAGTTCTAGAATGAGCCGTTTCTCCAGGGAACCCTTCATCCTTTTTTGGATAGTGATGTTAGAAACCAAGATTTGAGTCCTGCAGGTGCTCATGGCAGTTGGGGTGTCATTGCTTCTAGGCCATCTCAGCTGATGGAGCTTGGGAATATAGGTATATCTGCCAGCTTTTGTATATACTCGGACTGATAAATATTTCTCTATATAATCATCTATATTTATGTCAGCTGAATATGAATTGATATATCTCCAACTTTAATCCATTACTGCATGGATTATTCTTGTCTCTTCTCCTTGCTTATCTGTAAACTCCCACTCCAACAGTTAGAAACTTGCCTTTTACCATCTGTAATCCATTTACCTAATTGTAAACTTTCATGATATGTGTGTAGCAGTCTCAGGATTGTTAATCCTTACCCACCAGTGGCAACAACTTTATCAAGTAGACTATAGTGCTTATGTTTTGGTTTCTTTTGGCCTTTGTGGTATATAAATGCCATTCATTTACAGAGTTACTTAGGTAGTCAACCCTTTCCCCCTCTCCTTTCAGTGAGGTTCTTCACAAATTTGTAATACACATACAGTTGGATTCTATGGTCAAAGTGTGTATTCTATTCTGGAATGCTCTGAAGTTATAAATAATCTAAAATTTAAAAAAAAATTCACATTAGGTTTACTTTTTTGTGTGTGTACTGTAAAGTTTAATGGATTTTTACAAATTGTAAAGTATCTATTTTTTCAACAAGGCCAAAATCACTACATCCATATTCTATACTACAGAAATGTGTTTTTCTAAACATTGTTTAGAATGTGTAAACTGTACACCCTCTTTTTAAAAAGCATGTTGTTCATGATTGAACATTTGTAAATAAAAGAGATGGCTTTCATTCTTTATATATTCTTACTTAAATTCTTCAAAATAATGAAAATAAAGCCATAACATCTTCATGGTTTGTTTCTAAGGTCTATGAAGTAAACTTCAATCCACAACTCAAAACTACTTCAGATCTTCACCAAAGAATTCAATTTCAATTACACTGTTCAAACTTTATCAGGAGGCCACCTTAGGAAAATGATATTCATAAGCAGACTAAGTCAAGGCTATGGAACTGATGATTTTGATAAGCTATTCTAGAGTTCTTTCAAGCGTGAAGATCAAGTACATGTGGGTGCCATCTTGTCTTGGCTCTTGGCAGATTGCCTGTGTGGACTCATGTTTTAAAGCTATGCTTCTCGCTTTTTATTGAGAGGATTGAAGAAATGGCCATACTAAATCCCTCATAGCACTTACTAGAGGAAGGCTATTGAAGACATTTTTCATTGCATAACCCCATCTCTTTACTTCCTAATAAGGTGTTTCAAGTGAGAAATGCAGGCGTTTTTTAAATAAAGAGCTTTTTAGGGATTTAATTAGGAGAATGCAATTACTTATATAACTCTCCCAAGGAAAATATTCAGGAAGATTGCTGCCCATAATATGATTCTTCAATTCTGCACAAACAGAAAAGGGTTGAATAGGACACATATCCCGCTGGTCAGGTCATATGAAGAAAACATGGCAAGTAATAGGGTGCTGAGTTAATGCAAGACCACTCATATCCAATTTTATTTAAAACTTATACTAGGAAAAACTTTACTACTTTAAGGAATTGATTGAGAGGATACTTTCCTCTGTGGCAATAAAATCTATGTAACTGGCCATATCCTCCTTTTAACTCTGGCCATCAAGAAGAGGTTAGGATTTGAAATTCAACTTGAATTACTACTTAGCCTTTTCTTTTCTTTCTTTTCTTTCTTTTCTTTCTTTCTCTTTCTTTCTTTCTTTCTTTCTTTCTTTCTTTCTTTCTTTCTTTCTTTCTTTCTTCTTTTTTTTTGAGACAGAGTCTCGCTCCATCACCCTGGCACCCTGGGTAGAGTGCTGTGGCCCGTGGCATCATCATAGCGCACAGAAACTTCAAATTCTGGGGCTCAAGAGGTCCTCTTGCCTTTGTCTTCTGAGTAGCTGGGACTATAGGTGCCTGCCACAAAGCTTGGCTAGTTTTTCTATTTTTAGTAGAGGTGGGATCTCACTCATGCTCAGGCTGAACTTGAACTCCTAACCTCAAGCTATCCTCCCACCTCAGCCTCCCAGAGTGCTAGGATTATGGGTGTGAGCCCCCATGCTGGCTTACCTAGTCTTTGTAATCAACACATCACTGTTATTTATGAATTCTGTAGTCTCGTTTATATTTTACTTTATATGCTGTTCAAAAGAAATATAATTTAGCATACTTGTAAAAGAATTAAAAAAAACTGTACCAAACAAATACTAACCTAAAAAAAGCTAGAATAAAAATATTAGACAAAAAATTGATTAAGGAAATAACCCTTTAGTATAAATATTATTCTTTAGGGTTGTAAGGGCAATTCCTGAGAAGGCTATGAAATCCTGAGCTTATTTGCACATAACAACACAACTTCACCATATGTAAAGCAAAAATTAATGGCATTATGTGGACTATTTGAAAAGTCTACAATTGTTGGAGATTTGAATAAATTTCTTTCAGAAGCTGAAGTATTGAATATAGAGAAAAAAAAAATACAGAATGTTTGAACCACACAATTTACAAGCTGTGTGAACAGGCATTCTGCCTGTAGAAACTTAACAGTTTGAGAATACACATACTTTACAAGTTCTTGTGGAACACTTATGTAAATTGAACAAGAATAAGCCACAAAACAAATCTTAATAACCCCTAAAGATTTAATTGCACACAGACCTCATTCTCTGACCACAATGAAATTAAGTCTATATAAATAAACCAAAAGAAAATAATAATTCAATTCTTGGATCATAGAAGAAATCACAGTGAGAATTATGAATGTATTCTAATTTAACAAAACATTTTGCATAAAAAAATAAACAAGATACCACGTGAGTTGCACTGAATGGGAATGTTATTGTGGTACTTAGACGGAAACATATGGCCAGAAATGCATATGTTAAAAAATTAAAAAGTGGGGTGGCACTTTATGGCTCAGTGAGTAGGGCGCTGATCCCATATACTGAGGGTGGCCGGTTCAAACCCAGCCCCGGCCAAACTGCAACAAAAAAATAGCCAGGCGCTGTGGCAGGCACCTGTAGTCCCAGCTACTCAGGAGGCTGAGGCAAGAGAATCACCTAAGCCCACGAGTTGGAGGTTGCTGTGAGCTGTGTGATGCCATGGCACTCTACTGAAGGCAATAAAGTGAGACTCTGTCTCTACAAGAAAAAAAAAAGAAGAAAAAATAATTAAAAAGTAAAAATAAATAAGATGAGCAATCAACTCATACAATTAAAAAAAGTGCGAATGCAAAGAAAGCAGAATAAAGAAAATAATAGATAAGAAATCAACAAAACATTAAACAAAGAAGCCATTTAGAAGATTAAAAACCAGAAGGTGCTTTCTCTGAAAAAAATAAAACAATGAACAAGCTCTTGGGAAGATTTTAAGAAAATGATAAGACCCAATTAAAAAAATAAATCAGGAAAGTAAGGCTATAAATAGGCAAAGCATCTAAAGACCATAACATAATATTGTGGATAATTTTAGAGCAATAAATTTGAAATTTTAAAGTCAAATATCAAATTTTAAAGGAAAAGGTAAATTAAATTTTGAATAGAAAGACTGAAGAGAGTATAATTGGTTACTCAATAGAATAGTCATGAGACCCTAAAGCGTAATAGCACAGGATAGTTCACAGCTGTATTTTATCAAATATTCAAGAAAACAATAACTCCTAATGTTATACAAATTGCTTTTTAGAAAGAGAAGGAATACTTCTTAATTAATTTAGTGAGGTAAGGATAACTCTTATAAGAAAACCAAACAAAGGCAGTATGAGAAAGAAATATTACAAAGTGTTCTCATTCTGGAACACAAAAGCATCAATCCCAGTCAAATATGTCAGGGTTATTGTATTCCATATATGGTTTTTATAAATAACTTTTTATCTTCTATTTATATAAAATGCACATAAGTTTTTGTAAATACGCATAAAAACAAGACTTGCACAACAAATCAGATGTTAGCATTACCTTTATATTTTCTTATACCAAATGTAGATGCAATAACAATTTTTATTAAATACTCTTTCAGTATACTTTTAAACTCTTACTTTAGTCCTTTAGATATGCCTTGAGAATAGTTTCATTTTACTTTCTAATGGTCACTTCATTTAACCAGAGTTTGGAATTAGCATGAAATGGGGATTTTAAAAGTATTTTGTTTCGGCTTTTGACAGAGACAAACCTCATTCATCTAACCCCCAGGTGATCAAGATGCTGAATCTGCCTCTCTACCCTCTGTGCCTACTGGTATCAGTCCCCTACTTGAACATTCCAAACAGCAGCATGCAAAGGAGAAAGCCTCAGGTGGCTTAAAGATATTCATCACTTTCACTGATGACAGAATTGTTGTCAGTGGTGGGTGAACAGGTCAGAGTCTTTCCTTTCCCACTATCCCCTCCTCAATCAGGAAGCTACGAAGCCTCTCAGAATACCAGATTGCGGTTCAAAATACATGTAGAGTGAAGACTTAACTCTAAGAGGGAATAGAGATGACACCAAAAACACAGGCAACAAAACCAAAATTATGCAAGCGGGATTATAGCAAACTACAAAGCCTCTGCACAGTAAAGGGAACAACCAACAGAGTGAAAAGCAGCCTGTAGAAAACTGTGGGAGGAAAGATTCGCAAACCATACATCTGATAGTTAATCTCCTAAATATATAAGAAACTCCTATTACTCAATAGCAAAACATCTAATAACCAGGTAGGGGGTGGGGACTAGAGAGAGACTGAGCTACAGGTAGAGTTACAGTTAGATAGAATGGAGAAGTTGGGGTGTTCTATTGCACAGTAAGGTGACTATGGTTAACAATATTGAATTATATATTACAAAATAGCTAAAAGGGAGGATTTTGAATGCCCTCGCTTGAGAAATAATAAATGAAGTGATGGATATGATAAATACCTGATTTGATTATTACACAGTGTATACATGTATCAAAACATCACACTGTACTCTGTAAACATGTGCAAATGTTATGTGTCCATTCAAAACAAAATTTTAAAAAATGAGCTAAGGACTTGATGAGTTATTTCTTTAAAGAAGACATACAAATAGCCAACAGTTTAGGAAAAGATGCTCAACATTATCAGGAAAATGCAAGCCAAAACCACAATGAAATATCATCTCATACCACTTAGGATAGCTATTACCAAAAACATCACAAAGAGCAACACCGCTAGTAGGAATGTAGGAATGCACAATCATGCAGACACTATGAAAAACGGTATGGAGGTTTCTCAAAAAAACTAAAAATTGAACTACGGTATGATCCAGAAAATCTACTTCTGGGTATTTATCCAAAGAATTAAAATCAGGATTTTTTTTTTTTTTTGAGACAGAGTCTCACTATGTTGCCTTGGTAGAGTGCCATGGCATCACAGCTCACAGCAACCTCCAACTCTTGGGCTTAAGCAATTGTCTTGCCTCAGCCTCCCAAGTAGCTGGGATTACAAGTGCCTGCCACAATGCTTAGGTTATATATATTTTTTGTAGTTGTTGTTTTAGCGGGCCTAGGTTGGGTTAGAACCTGCCAGACCAGTGTATGTAGCTGGTGCCTTAACCACTGAGCTATGGGCCCAAGCCTAAAATCAGGATCTTGAAAAGATATTAGTACCATTAATATCTTTATTTACAATAGCCAAGATACAGAAACAACCTAAATGTCCATCAACAGATGAATGGAAAAACAAAATGCAGCAAATACAGACAATGGAATACTATGCAGCCTTAAAAAAGAAGTAAATTCTGCAACATGCAACCACAGAGATGAACCTGGAGGACGTTATGCTAAGTGAAATGAGCCAGCCACTGCATGATTCCACTTATATCATGTATCTAAAATGGTGAAAGTCATACTCAAAGACTGGAATGGTAGTTGCCAGAGGCTGGGAAGAGGGGAAGTGGGGAGTTACTTATCAATGGGCATAATGTTATAGTTAAGCAAAAAAGATGGAAAAGTTCTAGAGATCAGCTGTGTACATTGTACCTATTGTCAACAATACTGTTTTGTGCATTTGATAATTAAAGAGGATAGATCCCATGTTAAATGTTTTACCACAATAAACGAAAAAAAAGTTTTTTTGAGACAGTCTCACTATGTTGTCCTTGGTAGAGTGCTGTGGCATCATAGCTCACAGCAACCTCAAACTCTTGGGCTTAAGCGATTCTCTTGCCTAAGCCTCCCAAGTAGCTGGGACTATAGGCACCTACCATAATGCCCTGTCTATTTTTTGGTTGCAGTTGTCATTGTTTAGCAGACCTGGGCTGGGCTCGAAACTGCCAGCCTTGGTGTATGTGGTCGGCGCCCTAACCACTGAGCTAGGAGTGCCGAGCCAACAATAAAAGAAAATTGAAGAAAAAGAAAGTACTTAGTTTCATGCTCTTCTTGGATGAAATGGTTGAGCAGTAGAGTTTTGTGGGGAGATAGTATAAGGGAAGCTAGAGTATGACCCGTGTTTAACTCTCCCGCTCTGTCACATGTACTCAGAGATTTCTACACAGAATGTCAGCTTTGCTTGCCAAATGCCATCTTGATTAATGTGAAGCAGAAACAGTGCTCAATACAAAAAGCACTTACCTGGGCTATTGTAACATTTTCTTTGAACTTACATTTGAACATATTTTCTGATTCTTAGAGTCATGTGTGCATTAACCCCTAAGCAGTATTCCATATTGTCAGGGAAACACCCCCACAAAGATACTGATGAAGCTAAAAATGAAGGCAGGGTCCAGGAGGATTTTTCTCCTTGGTAGAGGAAGCTCCTCTGTAACAGTGGACACAGAAGAGGGAGGCCCTGGATCTTTCCCAAAGGTGGAGAATGAGAACCCTCCCCTCCAGCACTGGCTTTATGTATAGTCCAGGATTTGACACAGGGCTGCCCCTTATTAGCAGCATGAAACTGGGGAAGTTACTTAACTTCCCTGATCTTCATTGGTAAAATGTGGAAAATGAATTTCATCACAGTATCTATCTACCTTGTAAGACTGTCACATGGTTTAAAGATCAGGATCTGACGTTCAACTCAGGGCTTGGCATATATTAACTAATAACTAATAACTAAGGCCCGTAAATACCTGCTATTAACAACTATAAAGACAGAGGGCAAAACAAAGACCAAAAGAAAGACAACCACGGATAACTTTTTATATGCTAAAACACAAATGCATTAAATAAGGGTTTATTGACATCATATTACAGATACATTATATCATATATAAGTATTACAGCAAATTCCATTTAATAAGATTTATAAACAAATACCAAGCAAGATTGCTTTGGGAGTATACAACACCCTTCAAAAGGGAATGTTCTGCACAGGAAGAAGAACTTAGCGACACACTGTCAATAATTTGTCTTCTGTCTCCAGCTCTCCATATTTGTCAATGTCAGAGACAATTTGTTTATAAATACCCAAAGATTGATATACTTACTTTCCCCCATTTTATGAATGTATCATCTTCTACTCTGTTCTGTTCTGTTCTTTGCCATTCCATTCTCTTCCGTTCAGTTCCGTTCCAATCTATTCTGGTGAAATTCTCGTTTACTAATTAGCACTAGAGTTCATGGCCATAAAGGTGGACACAGGAAGATGCATACATTTGAAGCCAGCTGTAAATGCGTTTAAATTCCAATGCCACCTTGAATTAACTTTGTGACCGTGAGTACATGATATCATTTCTTTGTTCTTGTGTTCCTCATGTGTTTAATGAAAATACAATGTCTTCACCTGGTAGTTGTTATGAGGATTTGAAACTGTATTTCAAATGCGTGGCACTCAGTATGTGCTTAAAAGTTAGTTGCTCTGCTTTTCCCAAAAGGAATCTTAGAGCTAGATCACGACCTTTCTCATTTTACAAATGAGGATGCTCAAGTCTACAGAAATTTTTAGAAATACCCAAAGTCCTGTTTCTGCACCCTTTCCACTGCTGTGTGTCTCTTACTAGGTTGCTTAACTTCAATAAGGAAAAAGTGGAATCAAAAATATTCTTTTCCTTTTTTTAGTATAGGTAAGCCACCAAGAGACTTTTAAAGCAGGAGTGAGTTTTATGAAAGGTAATAAGTAGTCTAAGAACTGTTCTAAATCCTCAGAGATATTAAAAACAGAAGTTCTGTTCTTCCAAGATTTCCATAGCAGAACATAAGTACTCTGTATGCTTTGGCACCAAAAACTCCAGAAGTGAGTATTTATCTGCACATTTAACTCAGGCCTCCCGGAATACTTGCCTGTGGAATTGGCAAAGCAACTGGTGTTCAGTATTTAGAACAGTCAAGTTTGCTCAGCACACAGCTGTATTTGAAGTACAGCTCCCTGCCATTAGTTAAGTGAACTTGCACAAAGTGCAATTTAAATGTCAATGTTGTGGTCCTTATATGTCCCTGCTTTCATATGTCTGCCTTCTTTTTTCCATACCTGAAGATCACCCAAGGACAACCCCAGAGAGCCTGTGAACATGTGCATGATGGAAGCCTGTGCTGCATGTCCACTCAGCAGCCTGTAATTTACTGTTGGCCTCACTGAGGAAGGAGAAGCATCACTCTGCCCGAAGGAGATATTCACTCCTACCATGGAAGAGGAAGAGTCAACCAAAAGGACCTGTTATTTCTTTGAAAACATGTTTTAAAAATGACATTTTAGCATAATCTGGTTGAAGTTTATTTGGTTATTTAAAAAATGTATATGTGCTTGTCTCTCTCACTTAAAGTTCTTAACTATATCCAGAGAAAGCAAGAAATGCGCAACGTTGCTAAGGCTGCCTGTAGCCACTGTGATGCATGGAGACTCAGCCACGGAGCCATACCTGTGACTACAACAGTTGCTCTCAACAAATTGCTCAGAAAGCAATCAGTGCCTATTGTTGTAACTATGACATTAGTTAAGCCACGATCTAGTTCCTTCAACCACGCGGATCTGCAGAGGAGCAGGAATTGGGTCCGGCAAATTCAGAGGCCTGTGACACGCTCACCTGTGGTTCTTGAGAGCAGCATGCTGGCTTCTAAAAGCTGTTGTGGACCAGGCATTGTGGAAATTTTCCAGCCTGCTTGGTGCCTCATACATTCATCCTATTTCATGGGGCCGAGTTCATTTCACAGGCAGGGAAGAGAATGAACAGTTAAACTTCTATGCCTCTTATGTATTAATGTCCTTGGTTCAGAAGCAAAATTCTGTCAGAGGTACAATTAAATTGGAGCATTTTGGGTTTTTCTTGAGTATACCTTAAAACGATGGTTTGTTATTCTGTTTACCCTGTTTAGACAAGTGGGAAGGATCACACCAAGAGGTCATTACAAGTGAGAAATGGATCTTTGCTTATTTCCAAATCATTGCGATTTGATTGAGTATGAATCTTGGCAGGTATATAACAGGTGAAGGGAGAGACAGGTAACATTTTTAAACTGCCCTTTAAACTTAACCAGTTTCAGACAGTCTTGGACTCAAAAACAAAAGGACACATTTATTACATCTCTTAGTTGTAAGAAAGTTATTTTTTTTTCTAGACTGTTCTTTCTGAGTTTCACACAGAATTCATAACCACCACTGATCTGCTCTGATCTGTTTTATACCTTTGTTTCAGTTCAAAAAATTATTCCCAATTTTAAAGATTCTTAGGGGTTCTGGGAAGTTGATGTGGCCTGGAAAGATTCTATTTCCTGGGTCCTGGGAGGTTGATGTGGCCCTGGATAAAAGTCTCTATGCGACATTTCCAGCAAGTTTCAGGAAAACTTAACACTTCACTGAATGTTCTCATCTGTAACATCAAGGAATGATGAGTTACATTCTGAGACTTCACTCTTATTTCTGCTTTTTAATGGGTCTTTAATGTCTTTCTCAGCATTGCCCTCCTCCCCTCTACACTGTGGGATAGCTGATCCTGCCCTAGCTCTGCTAATATTTATATAATGATGATATGACATGGAACTGTGCCTAAGACCTTGAAATCTTCAATTTTCAACGACTTATTTTGCTGTGATGGAGACCAATCACCTGTTATTACTTTTGCACTTTGAAAGAATATTTAAAAACATTTTTGAAAGAGGCATAAGAGTGATATGAAAAGCCATTCTAAGTGACTTTATTTCTAAATTTCAATTACTGAGTTTGTTTCTCTGAGGTTGGAAAGGAGAAATACAGAGAAATGAAGAAACTCTTACCCAGATGCATGACCGACCACTCCTGGAAATGAAAACACCTACCAATGAAAGCCAGGGTGATCCAGGTCAAGTGTTCCAGTGTAAGATTACGTGTAGAACAGAATCCAGAATCTTAACAAAATCTGGCTGTATTAGATCTCCTGCTTTGCTTGACTTCTCAGGCCCCTTAGAGCAAGAATTAGATAAAACTAGTCTCTCTGCATTCTACCTCCTTTCTCTGCTCTCCTTTTCCCCACTTCCGCTCTTCAAATAATAAAGGTCCAAATCCAAGCCACTGTATATTTTCCTGTCCAAAACTCTCTAGGGAAGCACGATGGTAAGTGTGCCCTGATGCCTCCCAGGTCCACCGGACAACTACAGACAGAGGACAGCTGAGGTCTGGCAGTGGTCACTCTGCTTGGTCTGGGAGAGTGAACCAAAAGGCAAGCTCCCAGCTGACTTTCTCTTTGTCACACCATATCAAAGTGGGGAAGGAAGTGGCTGGAGATGCTCCAGATGACCTCCAAGTCAGATCTAGTTTTTGTTTTGTTTTGCTTTGCTTTGAAGCCAGCCAGTGAACAGGGACAAAAAAGTATACTCTGGGTGAATTGTTGCATGCTTTGTAGAGTGAAGAAGTATCAAAATAATGTTAACATTAAACTGGGAGAGAAGAAGTCTGGATTCTAATCTTAAGGTCGATTTTCTCATCTATAAAATGAGACAGTAGAACAAGTGGATCTCCAGAAGGGATTGATAATGTATTGGAGGGGATTGTATACAAAACTGTGTGTATGTGGTTACACTGAGAATCAAACTGTAAAGAATCATTAAGTTATTTCCAAACTTTGAACTTCATCTGTGTAATTTTTTTTTGAAGTCTCTTCATGTGGCTCTTGAGAATACTGTAATCATAAGTTTTCAAGTTATGAGTAATGAGAATAAGTGCTTTCAGCATGAATCAATTAACACACTTGAAAAAATCAATCCAGGCATTGATTATTAAGAAGTATAATAAAAAAAATCTGCTGTAATTTTTTATAGATTTTGAATAGTTTTAGATTTAAAAAAATGGGGATTACTTATCATTAAAGCAATGGACTAATAATTTTAGTCTCACGTTTGTGTGTGCATGCACTAGATTAGAAATACTTTGTGCTTCAAAAAACAAAATGACCATAAAATTTTTTTCTTCAAAGTTTGAAGTGGTCAGTTAGAGGTAACACATTCTTATTATTATTATTTTTTTTTGAGACAGAGTTTCACTTTGTCACCCTTGGTAGAGTGCTATAGTGTCACAGCTCACGGCAAACTCAAACTCTTGGGCTCAAGGGATTCTCTTATCTCAGTCTCTGGAGTAGCTGGGACTATAGGCGCTCATCACAATGCCCGTCTATTTTTAGAGATAAGGTCCTGTTCTGGCTCAGACTGGTCTTAAACTCGTGACATAAGGCAATCAACCCCCCTCAGCATTCCAAAGTACTAGGATTATAGGCATGAGCCACCAGGCCCAGCCAGGTAACACATTCTTAAGGAAATCTGATATGGTCTTGAGGAATAAGTTGCTTTGAAATTATAAGTAACACAAAAAGCTTACTTCTCTTTGGAAAATAATTTGCAAGTGACCTTCCAAATCAAGAACTGGTGATTTATATTCTAGTCAGGATTTTGGAGGCTGGGCAATGCCATTCATTATCTAACTGTGTGAACTAGGAGAGCATTTCTTAATTTATTCTTATTTCTCTGGCCTTTAGTTTTTTTTTTTTTTTTTTGCACCTGAAAAATAAAGATAGCATAGTGAGTGTCCTCAAAGATTCTTCCCTCTTCAATGATATATCTGGGACTTTAAAGGCCCTGCTCTCAATACAACTCTGAAGCTTAATGTACACAGGTGATACTTTCCTATTAGCTACTTTCTGGTTCTTTTGTTGATTAAGAAAATGGTTTTCTTTTTTTGTCCTCAGTTCAATTGAATCTTCCTAAAAGTCTAAACACATTGAAGTTCTATTTTTAAAAGCACTTTTTCCTTTTCTTTATAAGTGATAGAATTTTCACAATGTACATTTAATTTTTCTATAATTTTAAAAAAGCAGATTTCATTAGGGCCATGAAAAAATTCTTGGATTTATCCAGACTGTGTAGAAACCACCATCACAGCTGGCTAAAAAGTAAAAACTTGGTAAATTGACTGGGTCTGGTTCCCAGGCATTCAGCAGTATCTGAGAGTATATGCAAGTACTGTGAGAAAGTTGATTCTCCTTAAAGGTGCCATGTTCATAACTTAGAATGGAACATCTCTGAGATGTTGTCAATTGCATTCTCTTTCCAACTTGCTTGGTTATATGACCTATTCTTTATCTTTTAAAAAATTCTTAAAAAAAATAAATTCTTTCAGGTATCATTAATGTTTTGTGCAGATGTAGTGAATTTTGTTTAGATACCTTAACCTGAGAAGTTGGGTGATATGCTTTGATGGGAAATATTTAAGGGGAATAAAGCAAGCAGAGCACATTTCATAAGGACCACCACTTACACTACCTACTACACTAACAATAGAGATTCTGTACATTATCAACTGCTGAATGCTAACCACATAAAAGATGGCACCAAGGCTGGCGCCTGTAGCTCAGTGGTTAGGATGCTGGCCACCTGCACCAGGGCTGGTGGGTTCAAACCCGGCCTGGTCCTGCTAAACAAACAAACAAACAAAAAAAATAGCCGGGCGTGTGGCAGGTGCCTATAGTCCCAGCTAGAAGGGAGGCTGAGGCAAGAGAATCACTTGAGCTTAAGAGTTTGAAGTTGCTGTGAGCTGTGATGCTATAGCACTCTAGGCATTCTACCAAGGGTGACAAAGTGAGATTCTGTCTCGATTAAAAAAAAAAAAAAAAAAAAGTGCAGAGGTGAAGGGATTATACCTGTCCCCACTTGTACTTTATAATTCATAGTACTTTATAATTTAGAGTTATAAAATGCTACAAAAGATAACCTCTTATAACAGAAGATATCTAACAATGTCTCTTATCCAAATCTATCACCACTTAGTTTTATAGATGGGAAAGAGAGCTAATGTTAGATAGCAGAGTTTTCAAAAGTCATATCTTTTTAAGTGATTATAAATTCCAGACTTTTCTGAATCTGGTCAAGTGTTCTCAAGACACTTCATGATTTATGTATATAACCTCTGGAGAATGAAACTACCTAAAATAGCTCTTTTTACATTCTTTGCTAGATTCTGTCATTATTTGCCTAAATTGC
Source organism: Loris lydekkerianus (assembly GCA_963574355.1). Classification (NCBI taxonomy): domain Eukaryota; kingdom Metazoa; phylum Chordata; class Mammalia; order Primates; family Lorisidae; genus Loris; species Loris lydekkerianus. Next base: position 29,910 of record CAUYPK010134449.1, read on the forward strand.
TTCTTATACCTAAATTACTTTTTAAAATTATCCATGGAAAATCAATGTTAAAAGTAGCAGATTGTTAATGTTATAAAACAGCAGCTTTCATAGTGTTCTTGCTATTAATCAAAATCCTCACTGGAGGTTGCTAAGTTGCTTCAGCTAGAGATTAAAATAAATATTTTGCTAATATTCAAGCAGATGGAAAATACTTGGATTTTTTACTAATATAAATGTTTAAAATGTGATATATTTTAGGTCGTTAAGGGCGATTTGTTGAATACTTACAGAGTTACGGTGTTTGGCTTTTCCTATTCTTTTAAAAAGTCTATCATAACTCTCGAAACCCTCACAATTGCTGATTCCTATTCAACATCACAGTACAGATTTTAGGAACTGTTCCTAATGGCAACATAACTTTTGAGACAGGCAGCGTCCCTTTTTAATTATTAAAAAAGGGTCCATTTTGGTGCCAAATTACAGAAAGGTGTAGTTTTAGGAACAGACTAGAAATTGAATACACCAGGGTAGCTGCTTAGAAAAATGAACAGTATATAATCTAGTATCTTTAATTTTATGTACATGAATATAATGTATGCCAACTTTGTACATGAGATACATATAGTATTTAAACTTTTTACTCAACAATAAAGAATTTACAATAGCAATATAACTGACTAAAGGGCTGTCCACTTAATAATACTTAGATTAGATCTGTACTTTAACAGGAAAAGAATTTAATAGTTTACAATCATAGAAACACTGACATTTAAAACAAGACTTTATAAAATAATTTATATATATTCTAGCATCTATAGAGAGGAACAATTTGCATTTGTGGATGTGTGCAATGAATGGCATATTTTAAATTTTTAGGTAATAAAATAATTTAGAAGCAGTTCATGCAAGTGGTCAAAGCAAGGGATGGAAGTTCCTTCAAGAAGTCCTCTTTGACGTCAACTGGCATCAGATGCACACTAGGTGCCATGGGGCACACTAGAACAAGTTCTCTCCAACAGTCACTTCTATGAACATTAATGTACACATACTGATATCCCTCCTTCCAGAGAACAAGCACAGGTCACAACTTCTCTCAGCTGTGGGAGTAGTCAGTTCATACTTAAAGTGATTTGATGTCCCTCCTGGAGTTCTTCTACATATATATCTCTATAATTAGGTGACTAACAGAACTTCCTAGTTTTCACAACTTTACTCTGATACTTCACAGAGTGTCCCCCATGTCCTATGACATAAACATCCAGCAGGTAAGATTTGCCAGGCTGAAGACCTTTAATTGTTTCTGTGGTCACTGCTTTCTGCAGGTTTTGACTGTGGAAATATTTACAGAGGACTTTTTCTGATTTCTTTCTTGTATCAGGTCCTAGGCATTGGTTTTGCTCTCTTTTCTTCTGGTCTTCATTGTAATTATCATCCACTTCTTTTTTGTAGATGCAAAACTTATTTCTCTCCTGTGTGCCTAGCCAAGCCACAGTGGCCGAAGAACAGGTACGGAGCTTGTCGAAGGCTTTAATTCTCGTGTCTTCAGGAAGAGAGGGAAATGACTGCTTGCTGGGCCTTGTGGTAGCTAGAATTTTCAACATAGATGCTCCTTTCTTGTTTCCTTTCAGCCGAATGAGATATTTTGCTTTAGGTTTTCCTCGAAGCTGAAACTGACGAATACCTTCCACATTCTGAGACAGAACAAGTTTCCCGTCTCTTCTTACTTGGATTTGGACAGCGTCCAGACAAGAGTGAATAAAGAAGGTTACTTTTTGGTGAGAGGAGACTGGAGCAAACCGTAGAAACTTTGCTCCCTTCCTTTTAACAAATACGTCTGAAACTTTCCCATCTTTCAGGTCAACAGTCTTCTGTTTAGCTTCTTCCTTGGTCCTGGCAAAGGTACCTACGTAAGCAGTGCTCATGTTGCTGTTGCTGTTGACCACAAAGACGTCGAAGTAGTACTGCGTGTCAGGCTTCAGGTCAGAGACAGTGAAGATGTTCTTGTTTCCTATGCAGATTTTCTGAATGTCAACCTTGGGCCTCGAGTAGATATGACGCCCTATTTTTGGAGAAGGCTTTGCTAGGAAGCTGCGTTCTTTACCCGAATTATCTGAAGGAAATCCAAAGTGGGCAAAGTCAAAGGGGCTGAAGTCCAGACCAGGTTTGGGTGCCATCATAAAGGCGTCATCTGCACTCAATTTTGCTTCCACTGCACAGAGACTTTTGAAATTGTGCTCTTTGTTGATGACCACACAGTACTGAATGGGCTGTTTAAGCAAAGAGGCTGTAGGGCTCGGTTTCCAGGCCAAAGTGACTGTGGTACGTCCCAGGGAGGTAACATCTACTCGTGGGTCATATGGTAATTCAGGGTAGGGCTGATCAGACTCTGGAGTTGTGGTGGCATAGACTTTGAAATGTGTGTCTTTCTCTGTTGAAAGCAGCTCTAGCTGATATAAGCCAGATGGGGAGCTAGAAGATATAAAATACTCAACATCATTGCCTTTGTAGGAGAATAACTCTGTGCCTTTCTCATGGATGATCTGTTGCTTCTGCTGCTCAAGAGGTTCTGGCTCACCTAGAAGATACAAGAGAAATACAGGCTACATGACAGGGCACACACTGTGGCTTGCCAGCCTGAAGTTCTGTTTTGAGTTTACCTTGTTATTTGCCATTATAAAAAGAATATATGTTCGCAGTAGAAAAATTAGGAAATAGAGAAAAATAACAAGATAAAAAAAACCATCCATTAATTCCTCATCCAGAGACAGTCATTTGTTAATACTTTGGTTTATTTCCATCCAGTTTTATCCTTTAGACCACTTCTCAAACTGTGGGTTGTGACCCCTTTGTAACAATGAAAATATATCGCAGCACTAGGTTGAGAACTACTGCTTTAGACATTTGTGAGTAATTGGTACTATTTTCCCTCATTTTTCTCTGTAACTTAGTAATATTTATTCTCACGCATACATATACCTAGACAAACCTTCACTTTTTGAATCTATTTTTCTCCTTTACTATTATATTGTAAAAATAATCCTGTTGGTCAATTTTTGAGCATTATAAATAATGCTCTTATATATATGTAAGGATTTCCCCCAGAATCCAATTAGTGGAATTTTTAGTTAAAAGACTGTAAATATTGGCAGGGCACGGTGGCTCATGTCTGTAATCGTATCACTCTGGCAGGCTGAGGTGGGTAGATTGCTTGAGCTCAGGAGTTCAAGACCTGCCTGAACAAAAGCGAGACCTGTCTCTACTTAAAATAGAAAACTAGCCAGGCCTGGTAATGGATGCCTGTAGTCCCAGCTACTCGGAAGGCTGAGGAAAGAAGATTTCTATGACTCCATGGCACTCTACCCAGGGTGACAGAGTGAGACTCTGTTTAAAAAAAAAAAAAAAAAAAAAAAGTGTATACTTTTTAGAAATTGTTCATCTTGTCAATCTGCTTACCAAAACGATTCTATCGGTCTGCGTTCTGATAGGTATCATTTTACTACTTTCACTACTGTTAGGAGGACTAGAAAATCTGATTAAAATGTGGACTACAAAGCGCCAGTAAGATGCCTAATGTTCAACATCTAGAATATGTGCCCAGGAATAATATAGGGAAAGTACTGAGGACAAATCAAGTTTTTCCATCTGAGTTACTATTAATATCAGGTATCACACAGATAACAGTGTGTAAATTTCCAAGATCAGGTGAAGTATGGGGTAGCCAGTATGTAAAACAAACTTTTTATAGATTGAAAATGAGGTGTGTAGAATTTGAGATTCCCAAACCATGGTATGAACACAGTCATCACACAGCTATGTTAATTTCTGGGTTCTTTTTCTATATCTCAGTCTCGTTTTCTGAATAAGGATGCTGACTCTTCCTTGCATCCTTGGCAGGGCCCAGTTCTTATATAGCCAACCTTCACCTTTAAGTGATGATGCCCTTAAAGGGAGCAGCACGCCGGGGCCCCACATGACTCTTCTCATTATAATATCTTGGGTTTTTTGCTCTTTATCATCTGTATTTCCTTCAGATGCTTAACTCACTCTGCTACTGACTCTCTTTTCATCTTAGCCTTTAACTGTCACTAAAAGCTTCTCTGCTTCTCTGTTTCTACCCCTTATTTCGCCCCTGGAGTTAGGGTAGCACATACTTTGAAAAGTGTGTCTTTTCTCTGTCTAGAGATCTGAGGTTCTTAACTTGGCTACACGTTGGAATCACCTGGAGGGCATAATCCCAGTGTTTAGACCACACCTCAGGGCAATTAAATCAGCACCACTAAGGACAACATACAGGCATCAGCAATTTGTAAAGCCCTATGTGTGATCTGAATGTTCAGGCAAGGCTGTAAACCAAAGCCACAGAGGCCAATCCAACCTCTCCCCTGCCCTTTAATCCTCAGTCCCCTACCTATCTCTCATAACCTTTTATTTTGCCAAGATCAATGTCATCTGATGCGCTCTCCCGTTACCTCATTACACTATCTCTGCCTCAGAACTACAGTTTCACCTGTCCACCTATGCTGTTTATCTCTTATTAGCAGAAGGTTGTACGTTTCATAAGCCTTTTAAGCATCCATCCAGGGGTTTGGGGCCAGATCTGTGGTGCTGTGTACCTGAGCCTTCCCCACTTGTCTCCTCTGGCAGCTCCTGAAGGCTCAGCTTCCATTCCAAAGGCGCATCACAGGGAGTCACCGTGACTGATAATGGAGTATTGTCTTCTTCAACCACAAAGAAATACCTGTAGGAAAGTGAACCCAATTCAGACCAGGATAATTTTTTCTAACTTTTATACAATCCAGACTTAGTGGAAAATCATTTGGTATTCACTTTCATAAAACTTTCATAACATTTCATTTTTTTTTTTTTTAACAGAGCCTAATACTTGCTATTTGGCACAAAACATGATACTATGGCATTAATTGTGCAAGTCCAACAGCCTCAAGGTTCTGCAGCCAGATTTATCTTCAACAAATACAATATAAATAATGAAAGACACTGAACCAGAAGTATTTTGACTTAAGAGTAAAAATTAACACTTAACCAATGTCTGGGTGTTATTTCACATAGCCCCTGCCATGATAAAGTAAGTCACAGTCAAGGAAATTTCTAGGTTTCTGCCTTATAGGTGATAAATTTGTGAATTGAAAATTGAAATTTCTAGGTTTCTGCCTTATTTTGTGATAAATTTGTACATTAGCCTGAGGGTTAATAGCCGCAACTCTGACATAGCCGCAACTATTTGGAAAGATCATCTGCACAGCAACCTAATTCTAAAATGTATGTTGGTCTCTGTTAAACTAAGACTGTATTCACATTTTTACATTAGTGACTATGAGCTTTGATCTCCCATACCTTTTTGAATAGGTTTTTAATCACCATTTGAGAAATTAAAAAAACAAAACAAAACAAAGATCATTGTGTCAGTCAGTAGAAAGACGTATTTGTCTATCACTTCTTTATCACCAAGATTTTTTCTTGAGTTAAATAAGTTAATGATGTTTAAACATTTAAAAAATTTAAGGCCGGGTGTGGTGGCTCACGCCTGTAATCATAGCTCTCCAGGAGGCTGAGGCGGGTGGATTGCTGGAGTTCACGAATTTGAGAACAGTCTGAGCAAAAGATAAGGCCTATCTGTAAAGATAGCTGGGCGTTATGGCCAGTGTCTATAGTCCCAGCTACTCAGGAGGCTGATGCAAGAGGACTGTTTGAGCCCAAGAGTTTGAGGTGACTGTGAGTTATGACACCATGGCATTCTGCTAAGAGGTTGGTAACAAAGTCAGTCTGCTTAAAAAAAAAAATTTGAAAGCAATTTATTGTGATGTTTCAAAAGACTGTTGAAAATGAATACAACTATTGCTCATCTATAAAAAATACTATACATTCTTACTCCAAGAGACTTAGATGATTTCATTTACTTATATTTTAACTCATATAATCTTGCAAATGAGGAAACCACAATTTTCATTCTAGAAAACCCAGAGTTGCTGACTGATTCCATAGCAAAGAAAAGTAGATTTCTTTTTCGGCTGTTTGAACCTCCTGGGTACCTACCGACTCTCTATTCTTTCCACATCTAAGATCAACTCGCTCTGTAGACTGCACACCACAGCCTTCCACCCCAGCAGTCTCCTGTTGGCTGCTTCCCAAACTCCAGTCTCTGGAATGAACCAGTGCCTGTGCTTGGACACATCTTTTCCACCAATGCTTACTCCCCACTCACTCTGGCCCATGACTTTAACCTCTTGTATGTTAAACCACTCCCGACTTTGAATCATCAACCTGAACTCTTGTTTAAATTCCACTTACAACTATCATCCTGCCTTCTTCACTTAGATATGAAGGGAATTTCACACGTAAGATTTCTAATCCAAATTTCAGATTCTTTCCCCCAAATCATCTTCTCTTACAGTTTATCTCTTCTCAGTGAATGGCAATTCCAACCTTCTCGTCATGCAAGACACTGTAGATTAATTCTTGACTTTCTTGTTCCCTTCCACTCAACCTATAATGACTAAGCAGACACCTTTGGCCCTACCTTTGAAATATATTCATAATCTACCTCTTCCTTCCACTTATCTGTTACCATCTAATCCAAGCCACCATTATCTCTTGTCTGGGCTCTGCAGTTGCCTCCTAAGTGAGCCTCCTGCTTCCAACTTGACCTCTTAGTTTTATTCATCCTGTTCCAGGCAGTGTGGATCTGTCAACTTAGGTCAAACACAACACACTCCCTTGCTCAAACCCTTCTAGAACTTCTTGTTTCATGCAGAGTAAAAACCTGGAATGTCTTACGACCAAATCTCTAAACCTGTCTCCTTCCTCCCTCCACTAAGATTGCCTCTTCCAGGCAATCTCAATACAAATCCATTGAATGAATTAATGAATAGCTGTTTCCTATACATCCACTTTCACTACCTCTAAATCATTCTTCACATTGAAACAAGAGTAATATCCTAGAAAAGAAATGCATTATGTGGTTTCCAGCTCACAGCACCTTCACACCTTTACATTTCAACTTTGGGGGTAAAATTCTTAATTGTTCACATGGTCCAAACTCTCTTCAGTGGGGGCCTCTGCCTACCTCATCAGTCTCTTGTTGTGACACTGCCATTTTAACTTTTTGTGGTCGCACATAGGATTTCTTAAGTTCCTCCAACTCCACCCCACCTCTGAGCCTTTGGGATGTGGTTTCCTCTGCCTGAAGTGCACCCTTTTGTCCATCCTCCCATTTAAATGTCACTTCTTCAAAGATGCCTTTTCTGTCCCACTCCCACTCTGGATCAGGTTATTTTATATATTCTCAAAGTATCCAATACTTTTTTTTACCTTCAGGCACTTACTGCTACTCATGACTACATAATTGTGTTATTATTATTTGACTTATATTGTTTTCCCCACAAGGGCCCACTGACATTTGCCATGCCCCTGTATTTTTCAGCACTTAGCACAGATTTCTGCATGTAGCAGATACTTGATCAACATTTTTGAATGAACAAATTACTAAATTAATAAATAGAACTCAAGGCTCAGCACCTGTAGCACAATGGTTATGGGGCCAGCCACATCCATGAGGCTGGCAGGTTGGAAACCAGCCCGGGCCAACTAAACAACAATGACAACTGCAACAAAAAATAGCTGGGCATTGTGGCAGGCACCTATAGTCCCAGCTACTTGGGAGGCTGAGGCAAGAGAGTTGCTTAAGCCCAAGAGTTTGAGGTTGCTATGAACTATGACGCCACGGCCCTCTACCAAGGGCGACATAGTGAGACTCTGTCTCAAAATAAATAAATAAATAAATAAATAAAAATAATAAATAACTCAAGAATCCTGACACCAGACATATTGTTCTAGCCTGAGGAAATATATACCTACAGTTTGTTTCTATGTGAAGATAAAGAATCGGCAAATAAAGTCCTTCTCCTCTCCCCACCATTCAAAGATGAATTTGGAGACAGAAGATGGGAAGGGGGCTGTGGACAGACACATGAAGGGAAAACTCTATAAAAGTAAAAAAGACTTATACAGATAAAATAGCAAAGAGACAAATAGCCTTCTAGATAAGATAGTTGACTGAACTGTTTACTGTATGGTAAGTTTTATGACCCATAAGCTTTCCTAAACAGATGTGTCAGAAGGCTTAATTTTCAATTCTGTATAGTTTTTGGTGAACAGAATTTTGTTCCTCTGTCCAGGTTGCATGGGAGATATTAACCACATACACATAACTGAACCTACCTTTATTACAAAGAAATAAGTAAAACAAAATCACTTATTTGGGATGATATAAGTAAAGGAGTGTTCAAAACTTCTTTGTTTTGGGGTTTTATGTGAGCAGCATAGCTAAGCAATGCAAAGACAGTAAACAAGGAACACCTTCATCTAGTACCTTCAGTTCTGATTTCAAACAATTAAGTAGTTTATTCCCCAAAGCAAGCAACTGTGTTTCAGTAACTTAAATACAGGCCATAGGTGACCAATAACAAATAAAACAATGCTTGCATTCCACAAGGTAATCCTTATACATATAAGCACCAGGGACTGCCTTTAAGTCAAAGTCTTCAATGGAAGCACTAATGATTAGAGATATATGATAATTTGAATGAATTTAACAATCTAACAGATGTTTATTGTCTACCAGGCACAAAGCAGTTGGCAATCAGGGATGACAGGACATGATCTATGTGGTCAGGGTATTTACTGGCTAGTGAGGGAGATAGAAACGTAATGAATAACTAAGGAAACAGGGCTACACATTACAAAGTCAAAGGATAAACATACCATGAGCCATTTAGCCTTTGGAATTCATGTATAAACATAAGAATAATTAATGACTTTGTTGTCTTTTCTACTCACTGCTGGTCAGCTTCATCTGGAGTTTCATCTTTAGTTGGAATATCAACAGTGTCTACGCATGCTTATCATAGCATAGTTCACCCCAGGAACGACCTTCCTACTTGTGGCTTCAACTCTTTCCTGGTGTAAGCTCACTATTCCTAGTTAAAATTAACACTTTATCTAACTGTGGATACCAAGGGCCCAATCACTATGTGTGAAAAAATAGGTCAAAATAAAGAATGAATAAACAAAAGAAATAAAAAGGAGAGAAAGGAAGGAGAAAGTACTATTTTGCTATGTCTCATAATAAAAACATTTTTGGATGTCATTTTTAAGACAACTTTTAGAACTAAAACTTAGTTAATTTTTTAGAATGGAAGACTAAAGGAGATAAACTAGTTAAGTGATATGATTACGTAACGTGGAAGGCTGTGCTTAAAGAATACTGCAAAGAGAGCAGTGCACAAGCACATTTGGGAAATGAAAGTAATTTCTGCAGAAAAATTTTGTTTTGAACTGACTCACTCAAAAATTTCAAGGGACAAAGTAATATGAAAAGCAAAATGTATTCAGTGAGAACTCACTTAATATTTAAGATGAACTTGAAATAGAAGGCCTGTTTTGTATTCCCTTTTTTGTTTTCACAGACTGAGTCTTAGTAAAGACTGGGACAGCAAGTTCTTCCTATGTCACCCCCCCTTTCATTTTGTGACATCTCTCTCATGAATGTCATTTGGAGATTCATGACAGGTCAGTTCCCAGTTCACAGCATTCATTCAAATAAAATAATTTCACTCAGGAAGTGCTGCAATGATGCCCAAACAATAGTTCATTTCAGTCAGAGTAAGAAAACCAATCACCTACCATCATTCAGACTGATGGGATGGGGACAAGAATGTGCCATTGAGTGGAAGGGATTCAGAATCACCTTCGATGCATTATTCTTGCTGATCAAAATAGAAAAGATGACCCAATGATGTGGTGTACCTCAATCTTTGGAAAATGGATTACTGTGTCACACAGTTTTATCTTTTGGAATGCCAATGTGTTCCAACTTAAAAGGAGCACTTGGCTTTGAAATATGATTATCCAAAGAGTATTCAAGTGTTCTGCAAGTGTAGAGAGGGGTTTGAGCATGGCAAAATAAGTGACTTTAAATGTAATTAGTTGGAGCCAGGTGCGGTGGCTCACGCCTGTAATCCCAGCACTCTGGGAAGCCATGGTGGGTGGATTGCCTGAACTCACAAGTTTGAGACCAGTCTGAGCCAGAGTGAGACCTCCTCTCTAAAAATAGCCACACGTTGTGGCGGGTACCTGTAGTACCAGCTGCTTGGGAGGCTGAGACAAAAGGATCACTTGCCTAAGAGTTTGAGGCTCCTGAGACTATCTCCAAAACATAAATTTAAAAAAAAATGTAATATATATATATATGTAATTAGTTTGTAAAATTTACTTTAAATATAGCATAGGTGCATAATTTTTAAAGGTTGGAATATTTAGAAGAATATGTGAGCCCCTATGTTGGAATAAAGGTAAATGGACAGTATCAATTCTTTATCACTGTTTGGCTTGATTCTCTCAGGATCTGATCAGAATTGTTAATATTATCTGTGTAGAACTTAAATGTAAATGCTTGAAGAATAATATATATTCAATTAATTTCATTACAGTTCTATGGAGTCCTTCCTAGAAATTTCCTTTTGTCCTGAAAATAAGAAAACAATCATTCCAAATGTTAAGAAACGCAAGGATTGCTTCCTCTACCCCAAAGACAGCCATCAACAAGACTGAAGCAGTCTCCAGTTAATGATGAAGTGTTCCATCGCCATTTATTTTCTTACTTAGAGAAAAGATGTAATGCCATTCATAGGTTGATTTGCAAATTATCTAAACTAAGTCTAAAATGTTACTCTTTCTTTTCTGGAGGCATCCTTTATGAGATTTTTGAAAAAGAAAGTACTATTGGGAGATTACCTTTTAAGGGTATCTCTAAAGAGATAACTGCTGATTTCAGCTCCATCTGGAATTACTGATGAATCATGAAAAAATGCCTTGTCCCGAATCTGCATCTGAAAAAGTTCCTCATCTCTGGTGGGTAACTTCTGGGTCCTGGAGCCGAGGGGTAACAGAAGCCACAGCAGACACCAGGGAAGCAGCATCATCCTGGCCAACAGAAACCATCACTTGTATTAGTTCTGCAAGCAGACACTCAGGAAAGTTGAAACTTGCTAAAGGATTAACATTATATCATTTTTGATGGAAACTTAGAGACATATCACACATTTTGGGTACATGCACATGATCTTGAAGGCAACTCTCTCCTTTTCTTTTTCTTGAAACTATTTTATTAGGTTGAGAATGAATTCACAAGAATTTCAGACATTAAAAGGATTCTGAAATGAAAGGATTCTCAGCGCATTCACATCCCTGGGTATTTGAAGAAAATCCTCACTTCATTACAGCAGAACAGAAGCCTATATGGACATTTTAGATAACATTATATCAATGTATCAAAGCTTATATTAAAATGATCACTTAGGGTGAGTTCTTTCAACGGTCATAAAAGCTAAGCCAATTGTTGGTTGGAATCACTATTGAAAAGTCAAGCTACTAACTGCTGATATGTTTGAACTACTGTATTTAATGTAAGTCACAGAGACCCATTGAAAGCCAGAAAATTATCCTTGTATAGTTATTTTTACTCTTCCTTAAAATCTGACTAAGGATTATTCATATATAATATTATGCTTATTCCAAGACCAAATTTTCATATATCAGAGATTTTTATAGATTATAAAGTTCAACTTCCTCATAAGTTAAGCAATTCGTCCAAAATCACATGGTGGGTTATTTGTTATAGAAGTCCCAGACTCTGCAACAGTTTAATTATACAGGGTGCCTCAGAGGTTACCCCTAAAGTCCCCATACATAGTGAAAATAGGAAATTGTAGCCAAGTGGACCTTTATTTTCAAACTACACATTATAAAATTTTACAAAGAGGTGGCCAACATGTAGAGAATATTTTGCAAATATTTTGTAAGATTTTATAATGCACAGTTTATACATGAAGGTCCATTTAGCTATAATTTCCCATTTTCCTGATGTACAATGACTTTATGGACAACTTTTGGGACACACTGCATTTTTATTCTCTCTACAGATGAGAATAATTAACCTCTACTTAAAACACCATTGGACATTAATTTCATCTTTCTTTGGCTGCTATCAAAATTAGATTTGGACAACTGAAAATATTTTTGAAAGGAATAATCTGTTGTTTTTCTTTTCTAATAATGAGGATGTTAAAAGTAGTTTTTTCACAGTGAGTTTGCTCAAACAGTGTTTTAACTTCTTTTTTTCCAAATATTTTTTCTGCCCTATATTCTGTAGTTTCCCATACAAATTATCTGCGGTGATGTAGACTGGCTATGAGCAGAGCACTATACCAAGTTCACTAACTGCCTTGCTACTTCTGGTCCTCACAATAGGCCTGTGAAGTAGGTACAAGCCTTATGTAAGAACAGACCTCCATTCTGCAGGCAAAGTACACAAAAATCCAGGTGGATTTGACTGAAGAGCCCAAACTTTCATCCTTTTCATTATCTCTCAAGACAGGGACTTTTACTTCCCACTGTTATTTCTTAATTGTTTTTCAACTTAAAGAACATTTCACTGAGAGCTAAGAAATCTGATACTTAGTTTCAGGTACTCACTAGATGTATGATCTTAGGCAATTCACTTAACCACTCCAGACCTCAGTCTCTAAAAAGTTTGGAGAGATGATCTCTGACTAAGTATTAAACTCCTCTCCACAACAAGCAGGCGATTTAGGAATAAGAGCAGGTGTCCTTAAGGTTCATCTGATAATCTGCTCCTCAGACCTGCAGATAACTGTTAAGGAGAAACCCAGGGGAAGGTGCGGATGTAAGTGGCAGCTCCTGTGAGTTACTAAGAGTAGACAAAGGTTATGTTTACAGAAGGTAACTGGATAGGTCAAAATCAAGACTGCGTTAACCTATTCTAACCAAACAGGGACACAGTGGACTGAATCCACGGGACCTCCACTTCCCGTCCCATTCCCCTCTTCTACTTCCTCTTCATCTGGAGCTAAGAGAAATGTAAAATCTGAGTAGTATTTGATACGATGCCTCTGTTTAGACACTCTATTTTAGCACATAAAACATCAGGCTAGGTGTGGCGGCTCATGCCTATAATCCTAGAACGTTGGGGGACTGAGACAGGTGAATTGTTTGAGTTTAGGAGTTCAAGATCAGCCTGAGCAAGAGAAAGACCCCATTTCTACCAAAAATAGAGAAACTAGATGGGTATCGTGGCAGGTTCCTGTAGTCACAGGCTCATGTGGACTTTCTATTTGAGAGTCTGAGGCAAGAGGATCACTTGAGCCCAAGAGGTTGAGGTTGCTATGTGCCATGATGACCCAATGACATTCTACCCAAGGTGACAGATTGAGACTCCATCTCAAAAAGCCCCTCAAATCAGTTCACTTCTCTTCATAGTACCATCCTTAACACTTGCCTCTTGAGAACAGAAGAGGCTAAGGCAATTAAATACCTATTAAAGCTCCATTGTCATACTTTAAAGATCTTGAAAAAATCATACTTCGTTTTATATGGAATCAGAAAAAACCTCGAATAGCCAAAACATTACTCAGCAATAAAAACAAAGCAGGAGGAATCACGCTACCAGA